>JBBGZY010000758.1:425000-690000 GCA_037952925.1 Lithobates clamitans | reverse complement strand
GATACTCCAATATTGCTGATACTTATGCATATAGAACTGGACAATGATGGCCAGCTGTCTATTTATTGTCTGCAAAACACATTGCAAACACATTACAAATGCATGTAAACGCACATGTGGAATTGCACACTGAATGTGGGACTGTTTTGTAAAAAAGCCCTTATTCATATTCAGGAAAGATCTATATTTATTCAGTCAAAAGCACTTCCATTCAATTTTCCTCAGATTACAACTGTGGTTGATTTACTAAGGGAATTTGCACCTATCCGAATGAGGTAAGAACAAACAAAAACATTTGCTTTGCAAAAGAATATCCAAGCATATGCAAGGAAAATTTTAAAAACAGGATTTTTGCTTGCACATGATGGAATTAATACTACTGAATTTAAGTAAAGAGGTGAAGCTCTGCTGACTGAACTTTCACTTTTTTCACCTCATTCACCAAGATAATTCACTTTAAACATGAACATGTTCTAGTAAATCAGAGTCAATAAACTTAGAGCTATCGATAAGCTCTGAGGCCCCGTTCACACCTATGCAAATTAGATGCGCGTTTCCCCACATCTAATTCGCATAGCAGGAGAATGTGACTGGCTCCCAATGGAGGCAGTTCACATATCTCCAGGGCGGCTGCGGAGCGCACTGCATAAAAATGCTGTGCGTCTTTGGCTCCGTTTCAGGGCCGAATCCAGGTATAGAATCGGCCCTGATTCGTCCCTGAAACGGGGAACAGGGACGCACAACGCTCCTGTGCGATCTGCAGCGTGTTATAGTGTGAACCCAGCCTAACACAACTGGGTGATTTTTTTTTTAATCAGCGTAAAGTTTATTGAGCATGAAAAAAGAACAGGGTATACATTCAAGTGTGAAGTGCAACAAGCACCAAATAAAAGGATACAGCGATTGACAGAACCATCATACATGTGAAATATAACAGGTCATATTGTCTATACAGTATAAGGTTAAAAATCGATCTGGCAGGATCAAATGCGTCTAGATGTGGAGTTAGTTACCGGCTGCATGAGTGTGACGGGAGATATGACAAGCACAGCGCAGAGAGGCATTTACTTAAAATAAGAGGAAAGTGGGGGGGCTAAGGCATGTGATATACCAAGTACTGCTTATTGTGAGGAAATTATTCTTCATCTGTGCAAGTGGAGGAGTCTTCCAAGCTACACATGCCCCCATCCATATGTTCAAAATTTTATTAAACTTGGCCAGGCAACCCCTATGTAAGTAAAGCACTATTGTATAAGGGAGTGTGGCATTCACTGCTCTAATCCATTGTTGAACAGTGGGGGGAGGCACTTTGATCCCCGACCGGGTTATCTGCATTCTAGCCGTGAACAAAGTTTCTTGTAGGAATGTCATTAGGTACTTTTCCTCCTCTGGGATTGGGAAAAGGCCCAGTAGAGACTAGCGAGGGCACAGCATCAAGGGGGAGCCTATGCGGTCATGAAGAAATGTAATCACCTGTGACCAGTACTCTTGGAGGGGTGGGCAGGACCAAAGTAGATGATAGAATGTACCTCTGGGGTCCCCACATCTTGGGCAGACCGAGCTGTGGTCTGGTCTATATTTGGAAAGGGGGAAATGGGGTAAGGTAGGACCTATGAAGGGTATACAGGTGTGTAAGGCAATCTGACAGTTTAGGTGATAACTTTTTTCAGGATGCCAGCACCTCCTTCCATTCCTCGTCATCCACATCCCCCAGGTCCGTCTCCCACTTGGCTTTCAACTGGTAAGCATGGGTGGTGGCCGAGGGCAAATTAAGGTAGTTGTCTAGGAAGGAGATCAATCTCTTGGGGTCCTGGCCAAGGACCACGTCAACTAGGAACATCGACACCAGTTTAGGAATGGAGTCGCCAAATTGGGAGTGGAGAGCATGTCGGACCTGGAGGTAGCGGAAGTGCATGTGGTTAGGTAGGTCAAAGTCATCTTTGAGGGCTTGAAACGATCTAACTGTGCCATTGGCAATAAACTGTGACAAGAATATGACACCCCTGGCAACCCATATGTTGTAATTATGAATATTCAGCAGTTCAGGCAGCTGGGGGTTATCCCACCAAGGTGTGTGGTTCTAGAGGGCAGGGGCCTTGGTAATGGCCATTGCAAGCTGCCATATCTTGCAGTGATGGAACAGCATATGACGTCTGTTGCCAATACGTGAAGACCTACGGTTACTACAAAACAGGATCTGAAAGGGATGGGCCACCACATTGGCAACAGAGGGGCATACCAGAGTGGAATACCTAATTCTATCCTGCTGATTAAAATATAAAAAGTGGGACAGTTGTGAGGCAATGTAGTAGAATGTAAGATCAGGTAAAGAAGTACCTCCCAGGTGGACAGGGCATTTCAGAGTTCACCACGACAATTTATGACGGGAGGCGCCCAATACAAATGTGTTGAGTATGGACTCCATAGATTTGAAGACACAGGCGGGAATATATAGGGGAGCATGCCACAACAGATAGAGCAGCTTGGGAAGGAGAACCATTTTTACCAACTTTTTTGAGGAGCTCATAAAGGGTTTCTAGGTCCATAAGGGTTCTGGAGCATTGCACACCCATGTATTTGATCTTGTTCCCTCTTACCAGAGGGAGTGCTGTTTGGGCAGCTGTGGGGACAGTAACATCTATTGGGAGAATTTGTGATTTGGACCAGTTAATCTGTAGTCCTGAGAAGGCTCTAAACTGTTTTACTAGCTGTAGAGCCGCCGCCAGGGAGGGGCCGGCGTCCTCCAGGTATATGAGCATATCTTGAGGACCTCAGTCACTCGTCCCATGCGGAGGCCCCTGATGCTGGGGTGTGCCCTGATAGCAATGGCCAGAGGCTCCACAGCTAAAGAATACAGTAAAGTGGATATTGGACAGCCCTGTCAGATACCCCGGGACAAGGATAAGATATCTTACCATTGACTTGGATCCAGGCAGTGGGAGCCTGGTAGAAGAGTTGAAGCCACTTAAAGAATCTGGGGCCAAAGCCGCATCTACGGAGACACTCCCACAAATAGCTCCATTCCACAGAATCAAATGCCTTGGCGATGTTCAGGCTGACCACTACCCTGGATCCAATATTTTCATGTGTAGCCTGGAGATTAATGTAGATACTCTGGAGATTCAATGCTGTATTCTTGTTGAGCATAAATCCCATCTGATCCGCATGTATAAGACTGAGTATCAACTTATTAAGCCACAGGGCAAGAATTTTAGCAAGGATTTTAACGTCTAATTGTAGGAGGGATATCGGACGATACGATTCTGCGAAAAGTGGGTCCTTCCCAGGTTTCGGAATTAGAACAATAAGGGCTTCACCGATGGAACTCGGGAGTGTGGCAAAGTCAAAGATATGCTAGTATAATGCCTGCAGCTTAAGAATGAGGCAGGGGCCTTGGTAATGGCCATTGCAAGCTGCCATATCTTGCAGTGATGGAACAGCATATGACGTCTGTTGCCAATACGTGAAGACCTACGGTTACTACAAAACAGGATCTGAAAGGGATGGGCCACCACATTGGCAACAGAGGGGCATACCAGAGTGGAATACCTAATTCTATCCTGCTGATTAAAATATAAAAAGTGGGACAGTTGTGAGGCAATGTAGTAGAATGTAAGATCAGGTAAAGAAGTACCTCCCAGGTGGACAGGGCATTTCAGAGTTCACCACGACAATTTATGACGGGAGGCGCCCAATACAAATGTGTTGAGTATGGACTCCATAGATTTGAAGATACAGGCGGGAATATATAGGGGAGCATGCCACAACAGATAGAGCAGCTTGGGAAGGAGAATCATTTTTACCAACTTTTTTGAGGAGCTCATAAAGGGTTTCTAGGTCCATAAGGGTTCTGGAGCATTGCACACCCATGTATTTGATCTTGTTCCCTCTTACCAGAGGGAGTGCTGTTTGGGCAGCTGTGGGGACAGTAACATCTATTGGGAGAATTTGTGATTTGGACCAGTTAATCTGTAGTCCTGAGAAGGCTCTAAACTGTTTTACTAGCTGTAGAGCCGCCGCCAGGGAGGGGCCGGCGTCCTCCAGGTATATGAGCATATCTTGAGGACCTCAGTCACTCGTCCCATGCGGAGGCCCCTGATGCTGGGGTGTGCCCTGATAGCAATGGCCAGAGGCTCCACAGCTAAAGAATACAGTAAAGTGGATATTGGACAGCCCTGTCAGATACCCCGGGACAAGGATAAGATATCTTACCATTGACTTGGATCCAGGCAGTGGGAGCCTGGTAGAAGAGTTGAAGCCACTTAAAGAATCTGGGGCCAAAGCCGCATCTACGGAGACACTCCCACAAATAGCTCCATTCCACAGAATCAAATGCCTTGGCGATGTTCAGGCTGACCACTACCCTGGATCCAATATTTTCATGTGTAGCCTGGAGATTAATGTAGATACTCTGGAGATTCAATGCTGTATTCTTGTTGAGCATAAATCCCATCTGATCCGCATGTATAAGACTGAGTATCAACTTATTAAGCCACAGGGCAAGAATTTTAGCAAGGATTTTAACGTCTAATTGTAGGAGGGATATCGGACGATACGATTCTGCGAAAAGTGGGTCCTTCCCAGGTTTTGGAATTAGAACAATAAGGGCTTCACCGATGGAACTCGGGAGTGTGGCAAAGTCAAAGATATGCTAGTATAATGCCTGCAGCTTAAGAATGAGGATCTCTTGCAATTGAGTATAGAATTCTAGGAGGAGGCTGTCGGAGCCAGGGGCTTTTAAGGGTGGGAGACTTGCCAGTGCCTCTGCTATGCATTCTATTGTAACGGGTGCTTCCAGTTGTTCAGCTTGGGATTGAGTAAGGGTGGGGAAATTAACATCTTGAAAGAATAGATTCAGTTCATCCAGGGAGCGACTAGTGGAGGTGTAAAGTTCAGAGTAAAACCGCCTAAACTCATCCGCCACCTGCATTGGGTCTGTGAGCATGGTTCCAGATGTCAATTGTAGCTGGACCACCACTGAGGGCTTATGATCCAAGTGGGCCATGTACACAAAAAGTTTACCCGCATATTCATCGTGTTCAAAGATTCTTTGTTTACTAAAAAAATTCCCTGTTTAGTTTTCTCAAAGTGTAGCTTGTCAGTGAGCCTAGATTGTAAGAGCAAATGAGCAGAGTTAGTCTTGGACAGGTCAGCGAGGAACACTTGTTTAAGAGAACTCAGTCGCTCCTCAGCTTGTTGTAGGACAAATTTGGAGGAGGCCTTGTGTCTGTTGATGCTTGTAGAGAGAATCATACGGGCATGCAGTTTGAAAGTATCCCACACCACCCCCATCGAGGTCGACCCTAAGTTGGAGTGAAAGAAGTGGGTCCATTCTCGCTGGATATCCTCAAAGTCCAACATGATGGTGAACCAAAACGGGTTCAGTCTACACATGCCGGTCGAAGGGGCTGAGGGCAATAGCAGGGTCATCCAGTAGGGTGAATGATCAGAGAGGACCCTGACTCCGAACCCCACAGCAAGGGGGTCTGGCATCAGGGTAGAGGATATCATAATCATGTTACGGGACATAGCAGACTGTGAGGGGGTGAAGCAGGAGTAAGCGACTGTGGTCGAGTGCTTGTGTCTCCAAGTATCTATAATGGCAAACTCTGAAAGGAACCTCCCAAATCTGGTGAGTGAGGGCTGTGGCGGCATTTGGGCAGAGGAATGGAGTCCATCGAGGGTGGGTTCAACCGTTCCCAATCCATATAGTAGGCACCGTGGGGACAGAAAATTGAAATGGTGGTGAAATATAGAATGCCATAAGGAGAACCTCCAGGCCACCAATGGCGGCGTGGAGGAACAGGTACCGGCCCTGCGGGTCTGACTGCAGAAGGTGGAGCTGAAATTGAACCGACTTAGCAATCAGTACAGCAACACCATGGAAACTAGAAGTATAGGGGGCGTGATGTAACCAACCGTCCCAGGGTTTTTTTTGCTCCATTTGCATCTGCCCTGTGATGTGAGTTTCCACGAGGACAGAGATGTCTGCGCGCAGAGATGTGAGATGGGAAAGGACAGCCACACGTTTAGGTTTGGCGCTCAGCCCACGCACATTCCCTGTGACTAATTTGAGGGTGGCCATGACATTATTGGGGGTATATAAATTTGCAGTCGGACCTGCAGGGAGCACTCCCCAGTAACACATGTAAACATCTCGGACACAATACAGGACACTATGCATTTCAGTGAAAACATAACAGAGGCACACATGGCAGATCTGTGTGAGCAGGCTTCAAGGCACAGCAGCATGCAAGCCATTGGTCACACAGGGAGCCAGAGAGAAGGGCAATTGACCTTGAATATATAGCAGCTGATGGAAGTGAATAAGTTGTAATTTGAGGTAAGTCAAGCATAGGTATACCAATACACATAACACATAAACTTTGCCTATGCTGAAGCAGCTTGGCAGAGTGAACAAATAGCATCCCACCACAGCCGTGGGGGCAGCAGCTGGCCTGGGAAATAAATCTTGAAAAGTCAACGATGTGCGCCAGAACAAAAAAGAAAAAAAAAAGAAAAAAGTATCATGTGTCCAGGTGCAACCTTACTGTTCCCGGGGGGACGATCATTAACAGAAAAGTTCACAATGATGCGAATTAGAAAAAAATCCAGCAGTTCAAGGGGGTTCAGTCAGTAGTCCGAGAGTGGCTGGAGTCATTTGGGTGTGGGGGCACTAAGGGGTGAAAGTAAAAATAGAAATAAAAATAGGCATCAGGAGGTTGATCCTGTTGGGGGGAGTGGGGGCAAGGGGTATAGGCAGCTCCAGAGCTGATCTGGGCATATCAAAGTAGGCACAGGAGGGAAAGAAAAAAATCCAACTCACCTTCCAAGAAAGGGTGACCGCTCAGCTTTCTGTAGGGTCTAGGCCAGGGGGATCTGTTCACAGGGGGAAGCAAGATTGGCATCCACAGAAGGGTTAGGTGGGTGCAGGACCAGCCGCATTGTGGTGCTCCAGCCAGGACAGGACCGCAGAGGGATCTTGAAAGAAGTGGGCCTTACCATCCTGGATTACGCGGATTCGCGCTGGGAACAGCATAGAATATGCCAGGTGGTGAGTGCGCTGTTGCCGTTTTGCCTCTGAAAACTGTGCCCTTTTCTTTTGTACTTCGGTAGAGAAGTCTGGAAATACTGTGACATGTACATTGCCAAAAGGGATATTGCCTCTCTCGCGTGTGAGGCGTAAGATGGTGTCCCGGTCACAGTAGTTCAGGAGCTTGGCTATGAAGGTGCATGGGGGGCTTCGGTCGGCGGGGGGTCAAGCAGCCAGGCGATGAGCACGTTCCACCACAGATGTGGATGAGAAGGCCTCTCTGCTGAAGGCTTTGATGAGCAGGTTCTCAAGGAATGTGGGGGGTCTGAGAGGGATATTGCCTCTCTCGCGTGTGAGGCGTAAGATGGTGTCCCGGTCACAGTAGTTCAGGAGCTTGGCTATGAAGGTGCACGGGGGGCTTCGGTCGGCGGGGGGTCAAGCAGCCAGGCGATGAGCACGTTCCACCACAGATGTGGATGAGAAGGCCTCTCTGCTGAAGGCTTTGATGAGCAGGTTCTCAAGGAATGTGGGGGGTCTGAGCTTTCGGCCCTCTCAGGCAGACCCACAAACCGGAGGTTGCATCTGCGGAGCCTGTTCTCCATGTCATCCTGCTTACTTAAGACAGCATTGAGTTGATACTCTAGCCACTCGGTGGTTACCTGCAGCGGCAGGATTTCATCTTCCAAGTGGCCTATCCTGCGCTCCATCTCAGTCACCCTCTCCCTCAGCTTGTGGATATCCTGATGAATGAGGGATATGTCGATCTCTACCTGCTCTATTTTAGAGGTGAGGGTTGTCTGGCATAGTGTGACGGCTTCTAGGATTCTGGCGGTGTCCCCCGAAGGTGGGTCCTCCACCCCGGGAGTGGAAGCGATGTCATCTTCCTCTGCCGTGTCACACCCCTTAATGGCAAAATCTGTTCAGCTTTGCTAGAGCCTCAGAAGCCCGTTTCGGAGGCGACATAGTTGCGAGCATATTGCAGGGTGTTATGGGTAGTCTGTCTGAGCAAAAGAGGCAGGATTACCCACAAATATCGGCATGAAGGAGATGTTGTCAGCTGGAGCTCTCACTCTGCACACCCTATGCCATGCAACTTCAGGCCACGCCCCCCCCCAACTGGGCTGATTTACTTACTTAAAGTATAGGTAAAGCCAAATATTATGTGGATGGCAATTGGAATTGTTAATAGCTGGCCATAGATAGTTCAAAATTCCACTGGTGCAGGAGGGAACAGCTGAATTTCGATCCATCTATGAATAGGCTGTTCCTATTCATGAGAAGTCAATTGTTAGATCAATTGTTAGATCGACTTCTCATGAACCTGTTTGCAGAAAAATTTTGTTTTGAACAATGCTGCAGTGCTGAGTAGTGTATTCTAACTGCAGAAGAGTCCCACCGTCAGACTACAATGACACAGTGGGGAGGATTCCCCCATCCAATTTTGTGGATAGGGGAATCTGTTTGGTCTTTATTTTATTCATCCCACTGGCTGAATGAAAAAACTGAGTCATGTATGGCCAGAGTTATTGTGTTTTGTTGGTGAAATTATCCTTTACGTCCTGTCCCTAAAGATAAAACAGGTAGTGAGAGGAAAAATCTCAAAAGTGAGGAGTAATCCACTCTAGGCACTTGTCACTAGAACAGGCATTTATTTCCATTGAAAGATTTGTCCTCACCTCTTATTTGGGTGGCATCTGTAAAATTAAAATTTTGTCATCACCGACTGTCCCAGGAAAAATGGTCCCAAGACAAAAAGAGAGAGTGGGTCTCTCTGACAGGTAGAAGGACATCAATACAATTTGGTAAGGGTTCTAACCATTCCCAATGCTATCCAAAATTATAAAAAAACATTTAAAAAAAAGGTCTTGATCTTAGATACATAAAGACCGCCCACCGAATATATACTGCGGCAGGGCAGCTCTATTGTGTGAAACGACATACCTGTACGTCGTTTCATGCAATGGATAGTGTGGGCGTGCGCACGTCGGCTGCACGGAGGAGGAGTCACCCACGATCGCTTCACAGAGTACATGTAAACAAGGCAGATCCCCGTTCTGACAGGGGACAACATGGAGATCTGCTGTTCCTCTCAGCACTTCCCCCACACAGTAAGAAAGCACCAACAGGGAACACATTTAACTCTTTAATCGCCCCTAATGTTAACCCCTTCCCTGCCAGTGTCATTTATACAGTAATCAGTGCATTTTTTAGCAGTGATCACTGTATTGGTGTCACTGGTCCCCAAAAAGTGTCACTTAGGATCAGATTTGTCTGCCGCAATGTCGCAGGCTGCTAAAAATTGCAGTAAAAATGATTAAAAAAATGAAAAGTCCCTAAACCTATCCCCTATTTTGTAGACACTTTAACTTTTGCACAAACCAATCAATATAAGCTTATTGGGATTTTTTACCAAAAATATGTAGAAGAATACATATTGGCCTAAACTGATGGCTAAATTTGTTTTTTTACATTTCATTTTTTTTTTTATTTGTATTATTGCAGTATGTATTTGGTTTTTTTTACAATTGTCGCTCTTTTTTTGTTTATAGCGCAAAAAATAAAAAATGAAAAGCGGTGATCAAATACTACCAAAAGAAAGCTTTATTTGTGGGAAAAAAAGGATATACATTTTATTTGGGTACAGCGTCGTACGACCACGCAATTTTCAGTTAAAGTAACGCAGTGCCATATCGCAAAAAATGGTCTAGTTATTAAGGGGGTAAATCCTCCTAGGGCTAAAGTGGTTATGGGTGAACATGAAAAGCAGGAGGAGTTAATCACACCTATACAATCATTTACAGGAGAATTAAAAAAAAAATGAAGCTTCTCTTTTACAACAATGGATGGTTGAAATGAAAACTGGTTCTTGACACCTCAGTTCTTTGCACTTTAACCAGCTTTCCACTTTTGAATGAAGGGACGAAAAGAACTTAAATTAGAAATGGAAGATGGCCGCAAAGAGGAGAGCTCTGCTCAGTTCCCATACTGACAGTGACCACAGAGCAGAGTTACCCTTGCCTCAGTGCCTGCTCCAATCCCCAACTAATCTGGCGGATAAGCAGCCACAGACACTATAAAGACTAAATATAAAAAATAACAACATTGTCATAAAACACCACATGATCTTGTGTCACCCCGTATCCTTATACTCTAAAACATTAGCCAATAAACAACAGTTTTCCCTCCCCACCCTGATATGAACAACAATAGATATATATAAACACATACATATCAATAGATGGGGGAATCTCCTAACATAGGAACGTGAAAAGACGAACAGCACAAGACACAAAGAGACAGAAAGACAATTGACACAAAAGTATACTGTATATTGAAACCCATTCATATACGATGTGGCCCACATCTATAAGGAACAGACCGGGCACCATCGCATATAAAACACCATGAAATTGGTAGGACAAACAGCCAAAAGAGGGGGCAATGGAGATGGGCGGCACAATTCGGGTAAAACACTCAGTAAACCGCAATATTACCACCCTTAAATCAGTCCCTTAATTTACACCTAATGGCTAGTAAATATCTGAATGGATCAAAAATTAATGGAAGAATAACGTGTATCAAAATGCATGCCTAGACATAACTTACATACCCAAAAAAGCATTGGATGGTTATGCTACACATCACAATATTCAGAACAATCATAATAAATAAAAAATATTGGTAAACAGACATGTGCACACTGAAATATTTTGTTTCGGAATTTAGTTTTTGTCCGAAAAATACATTTATTTAGTTACTCCCAAAATTCATTTTTATTTATTTAGTTTTGTTAAAAAATGCATTCGTCCGAAAATCCAAAATAATTAAGGTCGAATCTGTCATTGAAGGCTTATGGTGTCTGTCGAATGTTCTAAGAAGATTTGACGGAGCAGCTAAACTTTTCGACGCCACAATCGTACATTTCCGGTCGAATGTTCCGCCTACAAGCTATCGTAGAATTCTAATGTTGTATGACACTAGTAATAATTATATTTTTTAATTATTATTACTAGTCAACCAACATTAGAATTCGTCTATAGCCTATGGGCGGAGCATCTGACCATAAATGTCGAATTTTCATGTCAAATCTTTTCTCTCTATGTCGAATAGTCTTGGACTAATAGGGTTAGGTTAGGCAGATTCAACCTTTTTTGCTATTGTCTCTATAATGTCGAATCTTTTCTCTCTATGTAGAATAATCTTGAACTAATAGAGCTAAGGTTAGGCACATCCGACCACAGGTTTGATAGACACAGATCGCTATTGTCAGCGTCATGTCAAATCTCCTATCTATATCAAACTGTTTTCTCAACGAAAACAAAAATAAAGCATTTGTTTATGTCGGATCTTTCAGTTTTCGGATTCTGCACGTTCGTTATCATTTATTAAAATGATAACGCAAATACATACGCAATTCAGACGAAAATGCATTTGGGCAAAAACGATTGTCTAGTGAACATGACAATAATAAATATGGGAGTGTAGTGTATCATTAACCACTTGCCGACCACCTCACGCAGATATACTGCGCCAGAATGGCACGGGCAGGCAGGGTAACGTACCCATGCGTTACTCCCCTCCCGCGGGCAGGGGGCAGTCGGCATTGTTGCAGGAGCGATCCATCCTGAGGGGGAGGCCACTGATTCATGGCCACCCCCTCACGATCGAATGACGAATGAGAAGCTTCCGCTGCATCTGTAATGTAAACAGAAGCAGGGGAAGTGATGTCATCTCTCCTCGTGGAGCCTTTTCGTTCTTGCCCCCTAGGAGAGAAGACATCAATGTGAGTTGCACCAACACTACACTAACACTAGTACACATAGGCACATGAAACACCCCCCGATCACCCCTCAATCACCCCCCCTGCACCCCATGTCACAGTGACACTAATAGCAGTTTTTACTTTTTTACTGATCACTGCATTGGTGTCATTTGTGACTTTTATAAGTATTAGGGCTGTTAGTGGTAGGCCCCTTTAGGTCTAGGGTACCCCCCTAATAAAGGTTTAACCCCTAGATCCAAAAGTAAAAAGCTTTCGTGCTACTGTGATGTGTTCAAATAGTCTAATATAAGATCAAAGATAAAAAATACTATATGAAAATAACTACCATAAAATTGTGAAAAAAATCAAAGTGCGTGTGTGCAATTGAGGTGCAATCAAACATATAATAAGACGCCGTTTGCAGCAGGATCTAACATTCACATCACATTCATAAATAGAAAATCAATCAAATAATAATCCCGCGCTACAGCAAATAAAAATAAAGTGCAAACAGTGCCCAATAAATACAGTAAATAAATGGTGTTCAATTAGTTAATTAATGAACTGATAAATCGATCTAGGGGCATTGATAAAATAAAATAAATAAATAGAAGTCAATGTGGTGATAATCTTCTACTCAGATGTTTTTCAAATTAATGTCCAAAGTGCTCCTTCAAAATAGGTTTAAACATTTCGAAGGAGCACTTTGGACATTAATTTGAAAAACATCTGAGTAGAAGATTATCACCACATTGACTTCTATTTATTTATTTTATTTTATCAATGCCCCTAGATCGATTTATCAGTTCATTAATTAACTAATTGAACACCATTTATTTACTGTATTTATTGGGCACTGTTGGCACTTTATTTTTATTTGCTGTAGCGCGGGATCATTATTAGATTGATTAACCCCTTGATCGCCAGTTTTACTAATCAATCATTTTTTTGATCGCCGTGTTTAGGTTCACCGTCAGCTTTTTATAGCGTCAGGTACCCCATATACTACCTAATAAAGGTTTTAACCCTCTGATTGCCCCCTAGTTAACCCTTTCACCAGTGATCACCGTATAAGTGTTACGAGTGACACTGGTTAGTTAGTTTGTTTTTTATACCCGCCGTTTATTACCCAATAAAGGTTTAACCCCCTGATCGCCCGGCGGATGATATCAGTTAGGTTTTAGGGTCAGATAGGGTCTGCGTCACCCCAGGCAGCATCAGATTAGTGCCAGTACCGCCAACACCCACGCACGTAGCATACACCTCCCTTAGTGGTATAGTGTCTGAACGGATCGATATCTGATCAGATCTATACTAGCGTCCCCAGCAGTTTAGGGTTCCCAAAAACACTAAACACATACCTGTAACTGCAGCGTTCATAGAGTCAGGCCTGATCCCTGCGATTGCTAACAGTTTTTTTGGTAGCGTTTGATACAGTTGCTGACAGCCTAGGAGCTTTTTTATCTGTGAGTCTCACTAGTGTACCAGTAAATGTAGAGCCCAAAATGGCAAATCGAAGGTACACTAGTGAAGAGGCCTACACGTTTCTAAGCATGACAGATAGTGAAGAGGAAGTCACTCATCTGTCAGATTCAGGCTAAGAATACGATCCTGTAAACCACAGCGGCTCCATGACAGATTGCTCTAACGACAGAGCTGTGGTCCCTGCCAAGGTCAGGCGTACCAGACCCCGATCTTCTTCTGCTGTTGTTGAGGTGCAAGAACTGCAGGGCTCTCGTATGGAGCAGAGAAGTACTAGTGCCGCTCATCCTTCTGGTGAACTGGCAAGTATCAGCTGCCTAATACAACCTTGGTCGTAGTCAAACCAGCACTGCAGTAACACGTGGTGACGTGGCGAGTCCCATAAGTGAAGTTCAAGCTGGCAAGGTGGCAAGCACAAGTAGTATCCAGCTGCCACCAAGAAGACAAAGACAGGCCCATAGTGCCCTTCCTGCTGCATTCGCCAATCCTAATTCGGAACCCACCACTTCTGCTGCACCCGTACTTCTCCCATTCACTGGCCAACCCGGAATTCAGGTGGAAACAGTTGATTTTATGTCACTTGATTTTTATTTGCTGTTTTTCACCGAAGATCTCTATAGATCTATTGTGGACCAAAGTAATTTGTATGCTGGTCAATTAATTGCCGCTAATCCCCAGTCCTCCCTTGCCAGAGATTGGAAATCAATTACAGTTTCTGAATTTAGGATCTTTCTGGGCCTACCCCTCGACATGGGCATAGTTAAAATGAGTACTTTGTGGTCATATTGGTCCACTGACCCAATTTACCATAAGCCCGTGTTCTCTGCCTCCATGACCAGGGCACGATATGAGCAGATCTTGCGGTTGATGCATTTCAACAACAATGAACTCTGTCATCCTTGTGGAGACCCTGGATACGATCGGCTTTACAAAATTCGGCCCCTCGTAAACCACTTCAACTAACGTTTTGCAGACTTGTTTACTTCCCATCAAGTTGTCTGCGTTGATGAGTCCCTGATTAAGTTTTCTGGCTACTTGTCTTTCAAACATTATCTTCCCAGCAAGTGTGCCAGATACAAGGTCGAGATGTACAAACTCTGTGACAGGGCCACAGGCTATACATGTAGTTTTATGGTTTACGAGGTAAGAGATAGTCATGTAGAGCCACCGAACTGCCCAGATTACATAGGGAGCGCTGGAAGATTGTGTGGGACTTGGTGTCACCCTTATTCGGAAAGGGGTACCATTTGTATGTGGACAATTATTACATAAGCGTGCCACTTTTTAGTCACTTGTTTGATCATCAGATTGGCGCATGTGGCACCGTGCGATCTAATCGCCGGGGCTTTCCCCAGCGGCTTGTAGAATCCCGTCTTAGGCTGGTTGGAAGAGCCTGCTTGAAGTGTAATAACTTGCTTACTGTGAAGTGGAGGGATAATAAGAATGTTTTAGTTCTTTTCTCCCTTCAAATTTCTAGGGTGACTGGTGTTATGGAGAAACCCCTCTGTGTCCACGAATATAACCAAAATATGGGAGGGGTGGACCTCAACGACCAGTTGTTGGCGCCGTACCTAGATGCCCGTAAGGCCAGATGCTGGTACAAAAAAGTGTCGGTATACTTATTTCAATGAACGCTCATGTGCTATACAGAGCTTCAGGATGGGCTGGATCCTTCCTTAAATTACAGGAAGAGATCATCAGAGCCCATCTGTTTCCAGACAGTGCTTCACCTCACCTTCCCAATCCAAATGCAGTAAGCCGGCTGCATTAAAGACATTTTCCTTATGTCCTCCCTGGTACCCCTACCCAAGGAGCCCCACAAAGAAGATGTCGTGTCTGTAGCAATATAGGCGTGACACCCGCTATTATTGTCCCTCCTGTCCTGACAATCCTGGTCTTTGCATTGGTGAATGTTTTGAATGCTACCATACACTAGTGGACTATTAGCGTAGGGTACAGCTCTGCACAGACTAGGACACACTTTCACAAAAACACAAAAAATATATATAAAAAAAAAAAAAATAGTTGTCCTTTAATTGTTCTCTCTCTCTCTATTCTCTCTCTATTACATAGTAGGTGAGGTTGAAAAAAGACACAAGTCCATCAAGTCCAACCTATGTGTGTGATTATGTGTCAGTATTACATTACATATCCCTGTATATTGCGGTCATTCAGGTGATTATCTAATAGTTTCTTGAAGCTATCAATGCTCCCCGCTGAGACCACCGCCTGTGGAAGGGAATTCCACATCCTTGCCGCTCTTACAGTAAAGAACCCTCTACGTAGTTTAAGGTTAAACCTCTTTTCTTCTAGTTGTAATGAGTGGCCACGAGTCTTATTAAACTCTCTTCTGCGAAAAAGTTTTATCCCTATTGTGGGGTCACCAGTACAGTATTTGTAAATTGAAATCATATCCCCTCTCAAGCGTCTCTTCTCTAGAGAGAATAAGTTCAGTGCTCGCAACCTTTCCTCATAACTAAGATCCTCCAGACCCTTTATTAGCTTTGTTGCCCTTCTTTGTACTCGCTCCATTTCCAGTACGTCCCTCCTGAGGACTAGTGCCCAGAACTGGACAGCATACTCCAGGTGCGGCCGGACCAGAGTTTTGTAGAGCGGGAGAATTATCGTTTTATCTCTGCAGTTGATCCCCCTTTTAATGCATGCCAATATTCTGTTTGCTTTATTAGCAGCAGCTTGGCATTGCATGCCATTGCTGAGCCTATCATCTACTAGGACCCCCAGGTCCTTTTCCATCCTAGATTC
Organism: Lithobates clamitans; assembly: GCA_037952925.1. Lineage (NCBI taxonomy): Eukaryota > Metazoa > Chordata > Amphibia > Anura > Ranidae > Lithobates > Lithobates clamitans. The sequence goes on along the minus strand of JBBGZY010000758.1, from coordinate 673,960 downwards.
CCCCACAGGTTCCCCCCCCCCCCAGTGTATAGATTGCATTCATATTTTTGCCACCCAAATGCATTATTTTACATTTTTCTACATTGAACCTCATTTGCCATGTAGTCGCCCACCCCATTAATTTGTTCAGGTCTTTTTGCAAGATTTCCACATCCTGCGGAGAAGTTATTGCCCTGCTTAGCTTAGTATTGTCTGCAAATACAGAGATTGAACTGTTTATCCCATCCTCCAGGTTGTTTATGAACAAATTAAATAGGATTGGTCCCAGCACAGAACCCTGGGGAACCCCACTACCCACCCCTGACCATTCTGAGTACTCCCCATTTATCACCACCCTCTGAACACGCCCTTGTAGCCAGTTTTCAATCTATGTACTCACCCTATGGTCCATGCCAACGCACCTTATTTTGTACAGTAAACATTTATGGGGAACTGTGTCAAATGCTTTTGCAAAATCCAGATACACCACGTCTACGGGCCTTCCTTTATCTAGATGGCAACTCACCTCCTCATAGAAGGTTAATAGATTGGTTTGGCAAGAACGATTCTTCATGAATCCATGCTGATTACTGCTAATGATATCATTCTTATTACTAAAATCTTGTATATAGTCCCTTATCATCCCCTCCAAGAGTTTACATACTATTGATGTTAGGCTAACTGGTCTGTAATTCCCAGGGATGTTTTTTGGGCCCTTTTTAAATATTGGTGCTACATTGGCTTTTCTCCAATTAGCTGGTACCATTCCAGTCAATAGACTGTTTGTAAAAATTAGGAACAATGGTCTGGCAATCACCTGACTGAGTTCCCTAAGTACCCTCGGATGCAAGCCATTTGGTCCCGGTGATTTATTAATGTTAAGTTTCTCAAGTCTAATTTTAATTCCGTCCTCTATTAACCATGTAGGTGCTTCCTGTGTTGTGTCATGAGGATAAACACTGCAGTTTTGGTTACTGAAGCCCCCCCCCGATTCACTCGTGAAGACTGAGGAGAAGAATAAATTCAATACCTTTGCCATCTCCCCATCCTTTGTAACCAGATGTCCTTCCTCATTCTTTATGGGGCCAATATGGTCTGTCCTCCCTTTTTTACTGTTTACATACTTAAAGAATTTCTTGGGATTTTTTTTGCTCTCCTCCGCTATGTGTCTTTCATGGTCTATCTTAGCCATCCTAATTGCACCCTTACATTTCTTATTGCATTCTTTATACATTCTGAATGCTGAGGATGATCCCTCAACCTTGTATTTTTTGAAGGCCTTCTCCTTTGCTTTTATATGCATTTTTACATTGGAGTTAAGCCATCCAGGATGTTTGTTCACTCTTTTAAATTTATTACCCAATGGGATACATTGGCTAATGCCCTTATTTAATATGCTCTTAGAGCAAACCCATCTCTCCTCCGTATTCTTTTTTCCTAATATTTTATCCCAATTTATGCCTTTTAGCAAGGTTTGTAGTTTAGGGAAGTTGGCTCTTTTGAAATTCAGTGTCTTTGTGTTCCCTTCATGTTTCTTATTTGTGTGATTTATACTGAAACTAATTGACCTGTGATCGCTGTTACCTAAATTGCCCCGTATTTCCACATCTGTTATCAGGTCTGTATTGTTGGTAATCAGTAGATCTAGTAATGTTTTATTTCTAGTTGGTGCGTCTACCATCTGACCCATAAAATTGTCCTGCAAGACACTAAGGAACTGGCGAGCCTTAAATGAATGCGCGGTTCCCTCCGCCCAGTCTATGTCTGGATAATTAAAATCCCCCATTATGATAACACTTCCCATCCTTGCTGCTAATCCAATTTGTGATAGGAGATCCTTCTCCACTTCCTCCCTCAGGTTAGGGGGCCTATAGCATACTCCTAGTATTATTTTCCCCTTAGCTTCATCCCTTTGGAGCTCTACCCATAAAGATTCCACCTCCTCCCTAGCCCCCTCAGTGATGTCATCTCTCACATTCACTTGTACATTATTCTTGATATATAGGCATACCCCTCCCCCTTTTTTACCCTCTCTATCCTTGCGGTATAGGGTATACCCTTGAATGTTTGCCAGCCAATCATGAGAGCTGTTGAACCAGGTCTCTGAAATTCCCACAAAATCCAAATCCTCCTTGTACAACAGTATCTCTAGTTCACCCATCTTGTCCGCCATGCTCCTGGCATTGGTGAACATGCCACATAGTTTAGACCGGTCTCATATTGTCCTCATATTGGGTGTTTCAAGATTGCAACTAGGACTTGCTACTATACTCACCTTGTGTTTTTGTGCTTTGGTTAACCTACCAGTAATGCCCCCAATACTACCCTCTGGAATATCTTCCGCGCTGGCTATCACTGTCTCTGGACCCTCCCCCCCATCGCCTAGTTTAAAAACCCCTCTAACTTTTTGGCCACCTTCATTCCCAGCAGATCTGCACCCTCCTCATTTAGGTGCAGTCCGTCCCTTCTATAGTACCGGTTACCGACTGAGAAGTCGGCCCAGTCCTCCAGGAACCCAAACCCCTCCTTACTACACCAGCTCTTCAGCCACTTGTTTACTTCCCTAATCTCCCTCTGCCTTTCTGGTGTGGCTCGATGTACCGGTAGTATTCCTGAGAACACTACCTTGGAGGTCCTTTTCCTCAATTTAGCTCCTAAGTCCCTAAAATCGTTCTTTAGGACACTCCATCTGCCTCTGACTTTGTCATTGGTGCCAACGTGCACCATGCTCTGCTTTTTTTTACTGTATTCTATAAACAGTTGTACGAAGTCAACTCACTGTACCAATATATTATTATTGATTTCGGTGGTGCTGCATAAATTGACAACAACATTTACCATTGTACTTAGACTGTGTCTGTTGTATTATGGGAACTATTGTACAGAATTGAACCTGTAACAGTAGATAGGTAAGAGGGAGAACAAATATATCATCCGTTTCAAGGCACATAGGGCAAGGGTAGAACATTACCCTCAATACATGTTGTTATTGATACTGGGATTCACCATGGTTCCATCAAGAGTAATTGTTATAAAAGTTAGACATTATTACCAGCATACCCAAGAGATAAAAGAAAGAACATAATGCCAGTATCGGAAGAGTTTTGGACATTTCCACATCATGTGTAACAAGTCACCATTGTGTCTGCCGCATTTTGGGCATATTGGGGAGTCTCTGAATCCCCACTTGTGCAGTATAGTCGGTGTTCTATATAACCTATGCAATAAGAATAAGTGCGATAGCTTATGTGACGCAGATACTGACACCATTGGGGTGGATGTTAAACATAGCTCCCATTGCTCACCGTCAATAGGACCGAGGTCTTTTTCCCACCCCTTCCTACATGGTAGTTTAGAAGCATCATGTGTAAAGTTAAGCAGTTTAGAATATACTCTCGAGATCATGCCTTTCCTATCTTCCGTGAGCAACACATCCGTCATCAGAGGATGTGTCACTGGCGCAAGCGAGGATATTCTGTTTTCACTTTGAATAGCATGCCTGAGTTGCAAATACTTAAAAAACTGTGTTCTGGGTATCGTGAATTCATCTTGCATGTCAGTGAAAGATTTAAATATGTTACCATTGAACAACTGGGAAATATATTGCACACCCTTTGTTTCCCATGAACGAAAGTCTTTTAGTTTAAGAAGTTCTTTATAGTATTTATTCCTCCATATGGGTGTCAACGCACAAGGACCTCTAATTTTCAGGATAGATCTGGTGTATTTCCATAGGGTGTTCAGTAAGATTATTGTGCGGTGAGTTTGTGTTACAGGTGTGAGACCTGCCTCTAGGTGAGATAGAGCCAAGAGCAGTGAGCCCTCAGGAAGCAATAGGGACCTGATGGGATCATTGATATCGAAACTCCCCCAGTTACCCAGGTGGTGGAGCTGGGGTGCCACAAAGTAAAATCTGGCACGTGGTACAGCTAGGCCCCCTAGATCTTTAGTTAGCTATAGAGTATGTAAACTAACCCTTGCTGACTTGTTACCCCATATTAAGTCCCTGAACTGGGCATCTATTTGGGTAAACCATTGGTGTGGTATCCATATAGGGGCATTGTGGAATATGTATAAAAGTTGTGGGGCCCACAACATTTTAATTAAATTTGACCTGCCTGTGACTGAGAGAGGTAATTTCGTCCATGTGGAGCACTTCATCCGAAATTTACAGAACAAGGGTACTAAGTTCAGTGCAATATACTGGTTTGGGTCTGGAGTCACCTGTATACCAAGGTAGCGGAACTCGCCAACTGTAATAATATCTCCTGCACAATCAGGTAGAGGCTGTGGCAGGGGGTCCAGTGGCATAAGCACTGACTTATTCCAGTTAATACTGAATCCCGACAGCTCACCAAAGTCAGAAATTAAATGCATTACATTCTTCAAGGAGCTGTCGGTGTCTCCTAAATAAATCAGTGTGTCATCCGCGTATAGAGAAATAACGTCATGGTTAAGGCCTTGACAGAAACCTAGGATGTGTTGCGATGCTCTGACATGTATGGCTAGAGGTTCAAGAGCTAGAGCGAACAACAGGGGTGATAGAGGACAATAAAAAAGGAAAATAAATAATTAAAAAAAAAAAAGCACCCCCTGCCCCCCCCCTGTTCTCGCGCAAGGCAATATGTAATGTCATATGTAAACAGCAATTGCAGCATGCATGTGAGGTATCACCGCGAAGGTCAGATCGAGGGCAGTAATTTTAGCAGTAGTGCTCCTCTGTAAATATAAAGTGGTAACCTGTAAAGGCTTTTAAAGGCTTTTAAAAATGTATGTAGTTTGTCGCCGCTGCATGTTTGTGTGCAATTTTAAAGCATGTCCTGTTTGGTATCCACGTACTTGGCCTAAGATCATCTTTTTTATTCCATCAAACATTTGGGCAATATAGTGTGTTTTAGTGCATTAAAATTTAAAAAAGTGTGTTTTTTCCAAAAAAAAGCGTTTGGAAAATTGCTGCACAAATACTGTGTGAAAGAAAAAAAACTAAACACCCACCATTTTAATCTGTAGGGCCTTTGCTTTAAAAAAATATATAATGTTTGATGGTTCAAAGAAATTTTCTTGCAAAAACAAAAAAAATTTCAGAAAGGGCTTTGTCTTCAAGTGGGTGATGTGTGACATAAACTTCTAAATGTTGTGCATAAAATGCCAAGACAGTTCAAAACCCCCCAAATGACCCCATTTTGGAAAGTAGATACCCCAAGCTATTTGCTGAGAGGCATGTCAAGTGCTTCTCCTGAGTACGGGGATACCACATGTGTGAGACTTTTTGGGAGCCTATCCACGTACGAGACCCCGAAAACCAATCACTGCCTTCAGCCTTTCTAAGGGTGTAAATTTTTGATTTCACTCCTCACTACCTATCACAGTTTTGGAGGCCATGGAATGCCCAGATGGCACAAAACCCCCCAAATGACACAATTTTGGAAAGTAGACACCCCAAGCTATTTTCTGAGAGGCATCTCGAGTCCATGGAATATTTTATATTTTGACACAAGTTGCGGGAAAAAAACTATTTTTTTTTTTTTGCACAAAGTTGTCACTAAATGATATATTGCTCAAACATGCCATGGGCATATGTGAAATTACACCCCAAAATAAATTCCGTTGCTTCTCCTGAGGAGTGAAATCAAAAATTTACACCCTTAGAAAGCCTGAAGGCGGTGATTGGTTTTCGGGGCCCCGTACACGGCTAGGCTCCCAAAAAGTCCCACACATGTGGTATCCCCGTACTCAGTAGAAGCAGTAAAATGGATTTTGGGGTGCAATTCCACATATAACCATGGCATGTGTGAGCAATATATAATTTAGTAACAACTTTTTGTAAAAACATTTTTTTTTGTCATTATGCAATCACTTGGGACAAAAAAATTTAATATTCAATGGGCTCAACATGCCTCTCAGAAATTTCCTTGGGGTGTCTATTTTCCAAAATAGGGTCATTTGGGGGGGGGGGGTGTACTGCCCTGCCATTTTTAGCACCACAAGAAATGAGATAGGCAGTCATAAACTAAAAGTTATGTAAATTCCAAAAAATGTACCCTAGTTTGTAGACACTATAACTTTTGCACAAACCAATAAATATACGCTTATTGACATTTTTTTTTACCAAAGACGTGTGGCTAAATGCATTTTGTCCTAAATGTATGACTAAAATTGAGTTTATTGGATTTTTCTTATAACAAAAAGTAGAAAATGTAATTTTTTTTCAAAATTTTCGGTCTTTTTCCGTTTATATCGCAAAAAATAAAAATCGCAGAGGCAATCAAATACCATAAAAAGAAAGCTCTATTTGTGTGAACAAAAGGACTCAAATTTTGTTTAGGTACAGCATTGCATGACCGCGCAATTACCAGTTAAAGCAGCACAGTGCCAAATTGTAAAAAGTCCTCTGGTCTTTAGGCAGCCAAATGGTCCGGGGCTTAAGTGGTTAACCATCCTCTGCACAAATAGACAACTCACCATATTAATGTGTGTCGATTGCTGTCGGGGGGGGGGAGGAAGTACACTATACAGCTCATAAAAATGGTTCACATCCCACTCTAAGTTTAACCCTTGCGGGATGTCAGTCTGAAGCTGGAAAACAACAGAAAACCTTCCTGCGGCAGAGCAAACGAAACACATCACCACCTCTACTAGGGGCCTTCACTTTTTCAATGACCTGTACATGCATGGCTGAAGCATTGCCATTGTGCCAAAAATTTAAATGCTTAGCCACATTTGTTGATAGGTTTTTAGCCACACTATATATATGCTCATTAAAACGATCCCGAAGACGTCTCCTCGTCCTACCTACTCCAATCCCCAACCAATCTGCCCTATGTCCAAGCACTGCAAGGGGGATAAGCAGCCACAGAGACTCACGGATTTCTTCCCAGCGGTGGCACCCGGCAGCAACCAAGATGGCACCGGCTGCAACATGAGCTGTTTCCTGCTACTCCTCTCCTCATTAAGCAGTTCCAGCCAGGATCATCAGTGCCACACCAGCAATCCAGCAGCAGAAATAGATGAGACCATAGGCGTGCGCAGGGGGTGTGTCAGGGGTTCCGGGTGTGCCTGAGCCTCATCACCCGTGCTGTCTCCCGAGATCTGCCCTGAAATGTTGTGTGTAACCCCCACTGCCTGTGAAACAGTTTCACAGGCAGCAGAATGTGAGGCTTGCCAGAGCCGCTGAGTGTGTGATCTGTCAGATAATGTCACTGCTTGCAGAGAGAAAAATCAGCTGTCAAAATTCAGCGGTGATGTCGGGGTGGGACCAAACAGCTATCAAACACCAACCAATGGGATGGAGTCTGGGTGGGCCGCTACATTTATGTTGCTCCGCCCCCTTTCTTAAGAAGCCCAATCATTGGCTGGTGTTGACAGCTGCTTAGTCTGCCCATCCCCAGCATCACAGCTGGGGATGATCTCTCTCCCTGCAAGTAGTTACATTAGCTGCAGACAGTTTCACACACCAAGTGGCTCTGGCAAGCCTCACTGTCTGCTGCATGTAAAATTCCCCCTCTCCCCTGCCAGTGCCAATCAATGCTGCCTAACCTATCAGTGTAAATCAATGCTGCCTATCAGTGCCAACCAATGCTGCCTATCAGTGCCAACCAATGCTACCTATCGGTGCCAACCAATGCTGTCTATCAGTGCCAATCAATGCTGCCAATCAGTGCTACCTATCAGTGTCAATCAGTGATACCTATCAGTGCCAATCAGTGCTAATCAATGCTGCCTATCAGTGCCAGTGCTACCTATCAGTGCCAATCAATGATGCCTATCAGTGCCTATCAATGCTGCCAATAAGTGCCCATTAGTGCTGCCAATCAGTGCTCATCAGTGCTGCCTATCAATGCCAATCAGTGATGCCAATCAGTGTGCATCAATGCTGCCTATCAGTGTCCATCAGTGCCACCTATCAGTTCCAATCAGTGCTGCTAGTCAGTGCCACCTATCAGTGCTACCAATTAGTGCCCATTAATGCTGCCAATCAGTGCTGCCAATCAGTGCAGCCTATTAGTGCCAATCAGAGCCCATTAGTGCTGCCAATCAGTGCCACCTATCAGTGCCAATCAGTGCTGCCAATTAGTGGCAATCAGTGCTGCCTAACAGTGCCACCAATCAGTGCCCTAAGTGCCCATCAGTGCTGCTCATGAGTGCTGCCTATCAGTGGACATCAGTGCTGCCAATCGTTGCCACCTATCAGTGTCAATCAGGGGCAGCTATTAGTGCCCATCATTACTGCCAATCAGTGCCACCTATCAGTGCCAATCAGTGCCCATCAGTGCACTGAGTGCAGGGATAGTGAGATGAACTCAGCAGCCAGGCACATTATCCATGGGGGGGGGGGCACAACTGAAATCCATTGATGTTTATTAATGCCACATGCCAATCTTTAGTATAATAGGTAATCCCCACACTACAATTTACAATAAACTACTGGAGGTAAAATAAAAAGTGTCAGTAAAAGGCTTGCTGCTAAGCACTGTTATGTGTTCCCACACCAGAAAAAAAAGTGCAGCTCTAACTTACTAGTCAATACCTTAACAATAATGGTGCAACCCTCTAATGTATAAATCCCAATAAACTTCAATATTACCACAATACCGGTCTCTGTGATACGTACTGTAACTTCACATATAATACACATGAAACTGAAAACAAGACATAACAAATTAAACTTAGCAGGGATGGTGGAAACCCCTCTACAGATAATTGAAATACAAACTATCTAATTGCAACTTTTTAGTTGGGAGGTTTACTTCATTATAGTATTTTGTAATTTACATTTTTTAGATTGTTACACCTAATTTTATATGTTTTAGTTACTATTATGATGTGAATTATTGCACTTAAAGTTAATTTTCCTCCATGGCTTTGTAGACCTTGCTTTGTGCACTGGTGCACAGCCATGTTGGAACAGGAAGGGGCCATCCCCAAACTTTTCCCACAAAGTTGGGAGCATGACATTTTACAAATGTCTTGGTATGTTGACGCCTTGAGAGTTCCCTTCACTGGAATAAGGGGCCAAGTCCAACCCCTGAAAAACAACCCCTCACCATAATCCCCCCTTCACCAAAAGATTTGTACCAGTGCACAAATCAAGGTCCATAAAGACATGGATGAGCAAGTTTGGTGTGGAGGAACTTGACTGGCCTGCACAGAGTCTTGACCTCAACCTGATAGAACACCTTTGGGGTGAATTAGAGTGGAGACTGTGAGCCAGGCCTTCTCGTCCACATCAGTGCCTGACCTCACAAATGCGCTTCTGGAAAAATGGTCAAACATTCCCATAGACACACTCCTAAACCTTGTGGACGGTCTTCCTAGATGAGTTGAAGCTGTTATATCTTCAAAGGGTAGGCCAACTCAATATTGAACCCTACGGACTAAGACTGGGATGCCATTGAAGTTCATGTGCGTGTAAAGGTAGGTGTCCCAGTACTTTTGACAATATAATGTGTGTATATTTTTATATATATATATATATATATATATATATGAAAAACATGTTACTCTCTCTCAGACAAACTTTACATTCAGATCTCTCATCAGTAGTCTTCATTCTCTACAGCACTATTCACAGTCACAAGCAAAGACTTTAACACATTCAATCAAAAATGAGGGGATTGTATACTGCCCCTAATGATCTTGTGGACTCTCACACTGTGCTACAGCAATTAAAGCTATAAATTGCAGATTTGGAGGATCGCTTGCAGCAAAACAATATAAAATTCAGGAGTATTCCTGAATATGTGTATCAAGTTGTCACGTACCTTACTGTGGAGTCTGAAATGACGAGGGTGGCCTCTTGCACGGTTCCGGTCCTAACACCCCTGGAGGTGGAGACAGGGCTGCTAGGGCAACGGAAGGGTGCAGGTGCCTGTTGGCCTGTTGGCAGGATCAGGAACACCGGAGCCTAGAGACGCTGGTGAGATGTTGATCCTGGATAGGTTCAGGAAAGTCCAACAGGAGAACTTGCAAGGTCGGGAACAAGCAGGAGTCGGCAACGTGCTGGCAGGAAGGTGCACAATCAATAGGCAGGTTCGTAGTCAGGGGCTAGCGGAGGTTGGCAATGGGCTGGCAGAGAGGTACAAGATCGGAAGACAGAGCCGTGGTCAGAAGTTCAAGCCGGGTTCAGTACAGGAAGCAGAAGTAAACAGAGTTGCAGGGATAATCCAAAAGAGTAGTCAGGAAGGCCAAGGTTTCAGGATCAAGGTTCAATCAAACAGCAATCAAGGATACAGGAACTAGCTGAGACAATCCAGCACTGATACTAGTATGCTGATCCTTTAAATAGGGCGCCCTGTGCTGTGATTCGTTGGCTTGCGGACATGCCCACGCCGACGTGCACTCGTTCGTATGAGGGTACTAACGTGCGTGCCTGGTCCGGGGTTCACACATTCGTGCTGCACGTCTGGCTGGCGCACGGGAGGGAGCGTTTGTTATGGTTCTCTGACACAAGTTGATCTCACCTCATTTCTTTAACAACTGATAAAATCCCTTCTGCCCTCTATTAGTGACCTGTAACTATCCATTGACAGAGCTCCCAAAACCTAGGTGAGAGATCCCTCGGGTCATTTCATTATTTTGATCTGTAAAATCCATAATGTACCATACTCTCATGTCAATATATATGCACTCAACACCAGGCAAAGTTGATTCCTTCATGCGTTACTCAGAAAGATCTCTGTCCACAGACAAGGTCATCTGATCATAGGGGGGGACTTAATGCTGTGGGAGATCCCACACTGGACTCATCTACAGCTAACGACCCCTCCACCAATCTCCTAACAATATTTTACACTAAAATGACTTATGTGATGTATGGCATATAGATAGATCTCTTCATCATACATAAGTGGTCCCTCAAAAATATTCCCTCTTCTGCTATAGGAGATATTAAGCGGTCAGACCATACCCCCTTCTCAGTTATAATCACTAACCACTAACAATCTTCCGGACAATAACCATTTCATATTATGGTCTTTATACAAAACATATACATGTGGTATGCTTATTAAAATGAGCTCCCTTGTAAAGAGCCAGAGGACCCAGCAGATTGGTAAGGTGTTAGAATCAATTAGGTCCAAGGAGGAACCGAACAAATGAACACCTCATCCTGTCTTCTTCTTTATTGGAAGACTGAGAAAAATTGCAACACCTTCTACTATTCCAATATGAAAACAACTTAAATCATCTAATTACTATGGTCTCAACTAGGGATGAGTCCGATGTTCGAGTCGAACGTAAGTTCAACTTGAACATCAGGTGTTCGCCTGTTCGCCGAATAGCGAACAATTTGGGGTGTTTGTGGCAAATTCGAAAGTCGCGGAACACCCTTTAAAAGCCTATGGGAGAAATCAAAAGTGCTAATTTTAAAGGCTTATATGCATGGTATTGTCATAAAAAGTGTTTGGGGACCTGGGTCCTGCCCCAGGGGACATGTATCAATGCAAAAAAAAGTTTTAAAAACTGCTGTTTTTTTGGGAGCAGTGATTTTAATAATGCTTAAAGTGAAACAATAAAAGTGAAATATTCCTTTAAATTTTGTACCTGGGCGGGTGTCTCAAAGTATGCCTGTAAAGTGGCGCATGTTTCCCGTGTTTAGAATAGTCCGAGATCAAAGTGACATTTCTAAAGGAAAAAAAGTAATTTAAAACTACTCGCGGCTATAATGAATTGTAGGTCCCGGCAATACTTCCCTTTGGGTCTGGTATAAATATTAAGGGGAACCCCGAACCAAAATTAAAAAAAAAATTGCTTGGGGGTCCCCTCAAATTTCATACCAGGCCCTTCAGGTCTGGTATGGATATTAAGGGGAACCCCGCGCCAAAATAAAAAAAAAATTGTGTGGGGGTCCTCCTCAAAATCCATACCAGAAGCTTCAGGTCGGCCCCGCCCTCAGTTATAAAAGAACTGTCAAAGCAAAGATGCGTCATGCGGCAGGAGCCTCCCATGGAGGCGGGTCAGTTGCGTTTTGACTTCATGGGACAATTTTATTTTTTATTTTTTAATAAAGGACTTGTCCCAAGCCGTGTCTTGTCATTTTTACCATTTTGACACTTCTTTTGTAAAATGGTAGGGGTACCATTTCACACAGGGGGGAGGCCGGGATCTGGGGGTCCACTTGTTAAAGGGAGCTTCCAGATTCTGATAAGCCTCCTGCCCGCAGACCCCCACAACCACCAGGAAAGGGTTGTGGGGATGAGGCCCTTGTCCTCATCAACATGGGGACAAGGTGCTTTGGGGTAGCCCCTCATGTTGAGGGCATATGGCCTGGTATGGTTTGGGGGGGCTCTCTCGTCCCCCCTCTTTTCCTGCGGCCTGCCAGGTTGCGTGCTTGGACAAGGGTCTGGTATGGATTTTTGGGGGACCCCCACACCATTTTTTTTTTCATTTTGGTGCGGGGTTCCCCTTAAAATCCATACCAGACCCTTCAGGTCTGGTATGAATTTTGAGGGGGATCCCCATGCCTTTTTGTTTTTAAATTTTGGCATGGGGTTCTCCTTAATATCCATACCAGACCTGAAGGGCCTGGTACATAATTTGGGGGGACACCCATGCCATCTTTGCCGGCGGATATCGTTGTTATGGCAGCAGCTAGCTGCCATAACCCCGGTATCCCTGTTTTCGTGCGGCGGTCGGCTCTCTGATAAAAGTGGTCCCTGCGGCGGATTCGCCGCAAGATCACTTTTATCGGTGGCGAGAGAGGGGCCCCCCTTCTGCCGCGATAGGGTGCCCTCCGCCGCTTACTGGAGCCGTCGGTAGCGGCGGAGGCGATCGCGTCCGTCTCCCTTCTGTGCCTGGAGATGAGTGAGGCTAAGATGGTGCCCACTCGTCTCCATGACACTGCTGGGCAGAAGCGACGTCAAAACGTCACTTCCGCCCACGCCTCTTAAAGGCATATTTTTTCAATGTCATTTTTTTAAATGACTTTTTTTAATTGCATTTTAGTGTAAATATGAGATCTGAGGTCTTTTTGACCCAAGATCTCATATTTAAGAGGTCCTGTCATGTGTTTTCTATTACAAGGGATGTTTACATTTCTTGTAATAGGAATAAAAGTGACAGAATTTTTTTTAAACAGTGTAAAAATAAATAAAATAATTTAAAATAAATAATAAAAATTAAATTTTTTTTTTTAAAAAACCCCCAGTCCCGACGAGCTCGCGCACAAAAGCGAACGCATATGCGAAGAGCACCCGCATATGAAAACGGTGGTCAAACCACACATGTGAGGTATTGCCACGACCGGTAGAACGAGAGCAATAATTCTAGCCCTAGATCTCCTCTGTAACACAAAACATGCAACCTGTAGAATTTTTTTAACGTCGCCTATGGAGATTTTTTAGGGTAAAAGTTTGATGCCATTCCACGAGCGGGCGCAATTTTGAAGAGTGACATGTTGGGTATCAGTTTTTCTTGGCGTAAAATTATATTTCACAATATAGAAAAAATTGAGCTAACTTTACTGTTGTCTTATTTTCTTATTCAAAAAAGTGAATTTTTTTCCAAAAAAAGTGCGCTTATAAGACCATTGCGCAAATACGGTGCAAAAAAAAGTATTGCAATGACCGTCATTTTATTCTCTAGGGTGTTAGAAAAAAAAACATATATAATGTTTGGGGGTTCTAAGTAATTTTCTATCAAAAAAACCTGTTTTAAACATGTAAACACCTAAAATCCAAAACGAGGCTGGTCCTTAAGTGGTTAAAGGAATATTTCACTTATATTGTTTCACTTCACTTTAAGCATTAATAAAATCACTGCTCCCGAAAAAATGGCAGTTTTTAAAACTTTTTTTCAACATGTCCCTTGGGGCAGGACCCAGGTCCCCAAGCACTTTTTATGACAATAACTTGCATATAAGCCTTTAAAATGAGCACTTTTGATTATTCATGTTCGTCTCCCAAAGACTTTAACTGTGTTCGAACAAATTTTTTGCCTGTTCGCATGTTCTGCTGCGAACCGAACCGAGGGGGGGTGTTCGATTCATCCCTAGTCTCAACAATACAGCAGGTGCTCTCCTAGCTGTACAAGTTAAATCTAAACAAATACAGCAGAATATTCTAAGTATTCACCCTACTCAATTAGAGTCATTATCCCAACCCTTCACAGCCTCTGAAATCCAGTCTATTATCAAAACCCTGTCAAAAAACAAATCTCAAGGCTGTGATGGATCTGTTGAATGAATACTATAAGCACTTCTGCAAACTAGTTCCCCTCCCACTTGGTATCCATATTTAAACTAGTCACATCCTCTGGCTTTCTTTCTAAAGAAATGTTACAGTCTGTAGATCCCTCACTCCCTAGCAATTATAAACCCATATCCCTACTCAATACTAATATCAAAATCTTTGCAAAAGCCTTGGCCCATAGACTATTACCGATTCTTCCATCCCTGATCCACACTGATCAGGTAGGTCTCATGCCGGAAAGACAAGCCCCCCAGATGGTACCAGACACCTGATCAACATTACCTGTGGATTAGAACTTCCAAAAACACCTTCTCTGCTTCTCTCATTGGACGCAGAGAAGGAATTTAATAGGGTCCATTGGGTTTTTTTTAGCACTGTCCTAAAGAGATTTGGTAATACCATATGGTTGCAATCTGCAATAATGTTGTTGCATTCTGTCCAGTCAGCGAGAATACTCACTGCAGGCACCCTTTCCAAGCAATTCCATATTAAAAATGGCATCAGACAGGGCTGCCCCCTTACACATATTATATTTGACTTATAATATATTGACTTATCCAGGCATCTCCAGAATGGATCTCCATGGCCTTGAACACAGAATCAATTTGTTTGCTCATGATATTATTCTCCTTGTTACCAGCCCATGTAACTCCCTCCGGGAGATTCAAGCATCCCTCTCTCTAATCAGTGCAGTCTCTTATTATAAACTTAATGAAACAAAATACCTGATCTTGAACCTCTATATTCCTCCAGCTTTAAAATTGCATATCCTTAAAAAATTCCCATTCATTTGGCCACCTACCTCCATCCCATACCTAGGCATCCACATCTCCGCAACTACCTAACAGTTGTTCGACCTGAACTACAGAAAAATCCTTCTCACCCTGCCCCAGGAACATAAACAACTATGTTCATTTGGCCTCTTGAGAATAGGTAAACTCATCACTTTAAAAATGCTAACACTGATCCTTGTTATTGTGACAAGTAACTGTCTTTCGTTTCACGGTTCACACTGATAGATTATAGTCTCCAGTAATTATTATGAAACAATTTTTTTTTTTTTTTTTTTTGGTCCCTAGGGCCTTAGGACAATCGCTGGTGAGGAGAGGGTGGGAGCGCCCACTGTGCACAGCTTGATCCCATTAGGGGTGCCGATGGGATCTCCTAGAACCTCTCTTGGCAACAGTCAATCTTCTTAGAGGTTACTTATTATATTTGTTCCAGTAACAAGGTGTCAGGCATTGATCCTACACGCAATAATTTGACACTACCACTGTGCCTTTTCACTGTTAGTTCTCGAGCCCCAGCAGGGGTATGTTATTATTCAACTGATGTTACACGATATGCTGATACAAATCCTGTATTTTATTTTTTCTTCTTGTTTTTGTAAAAAACTAATAAAAGATTTTGAAAGTAAAAATGCTAACACTCCCCAAATGGCTTTACCTATTTCACACTATAGCAATTTCACTCCCTTCTTCTTTCCCATTATCCCTACAGTGTCAATTTTCCCAATATATGTGGAACAATAATCCCCCTAGATGTGCAAATATTACTATGATTAGATCTAGAACTCATGGAGGCTTAGGCTGACCCCACTTCTTCTCATATTATAGCGCAGCCCTTCTAGACCAACTCTACTGTTGGTGGAACATCACGACAGGGAAAATCTTGTCTCTAATGAAATCTTCATTATTCTATTCCTACTGTCCCAAATTAACACTCCTGGCCATAAAATCAGGACTTCCTCTGCCAACTCTGGACTATTCCTCCCTGAAGGCTTCCCTCAAAGCATGGGCAGAAATCCTCCCCATCCACACAAATCAACCCCCTTCATACAATCCCCTTGCACATAGACGTCTTGTGCCTACTTATACCCGATTTGAGTGTACACCACTAGAAGGCTCACAACATCACTCTTATAAAGAATCTATTCTCAAAACAGAATGTAAAATTCTTTGACCAACTACATGCAGAATTCTTCCCTCCCTAGTTGTATTATTTTACCTACGTTCGTATCTGCCATGTCTTTCAAACATCTAAGATCCCACTTAGAAACATCTAAGGTCCCACTTTCAAACATCTAAGGTCCCACTTACACTTATCTATAGAGGTACCTATACATTTTTAATAAATAAGAAGGGGATTTCCCAGTTTTACACTCTTTTAAACAATCATATCGCCAACTATAAAACCAAAACAATGTGCAAATGGGAAATAGATTTGGGGAGATTGTTACTGTCTTTATGTGGACAAAAGCCTTAATCCCTACTTATAAAATTTCCCATTGTTCAAACCACTTGGAACCATATCAAAAAATTTTACACTGATTGTACTGTACCTTACCCCTTATAAACTTTCTAAACTCTTTAAAACCCAATCCTTAAGATGCTGGAGACAATGCAGATGAACAGACTCGCTTGTCCACATTTTGTGGTATTGAAAATCACTTTGATTGTACTGGAATCAGGTTTTCTTCCTAGCCTTCAACATAATGGGTGTAATGGGAATCTCACCTAACCCAGCTCTTGCTCTATTACATATACAGTAGGAGTAGAAAAACTCCCGCCCCAATCTAGCCCTGTTATCATGCATTTTCTACTTGCAGTCAAGCTCAACATAACTAGATTGTGGAATGGAACTCTAGCTCTCAACCTACCTTAACCAGCATGATTAGAGACCTTTATTACCTATGTGAAATGGAGGGATTGCTAGCACGCAAAAATCTAATTATGAAAAATCTGCCACCTTTTGGTCTTTGTGGCTGCAACATCATAATTGTACTGATCAAGATTGATGACTTGTACCACCTATGGCTATTTGAACTCACTGGTACTTGTAGACCCACTTATCTGGCTCCTTTGTTGTTTATTCTGTTTCCCTTTTTCCCTTTCTTTCTTTCTATCCCCCTCTCCGTTCCTGACCCAGGTTATTCCTTTCCAACCCTCTCACCCCTACCCTCTTAATCTCTTTACCTCTCTCTATGAAGTCACTGGGCTTGCCTAGTGCATTCCATCATAGTGGCCACAATTTTTTTTCTATAAATACTTTTTATCTGAATGCAGTGTGACTTTAAAAGTGGAACTCCAGCCAATTTCTTTTTAGTTTTGGAGTAGGGAAGGATTTGAGCCTTGTGTCAAGTTTTACACACTCTCTGTGACACAGATCATCAGGACAGCAACTGAGAGGAATTGTCCATAGTGGGGGATGGACAGCAATTAAAAAATGTTCTTATGCATCCAACAGTCGAACGCATAACTAAGGTTTTGACTTGTATTGAGTTCCTATCCTGCTGTAATATAGTTTTAAGGGTCCATGCTGTTTTTACAGTGGTTTTGCATTTTTTTCTCCTGCCTGTAGAAACAGCTCAATGTTATCATATGTGTCCATGCATATTAGAATGTTTAGAGGCATATTTTAAGCCCAGCGCTCAGAGGCAGGAAAAAAATATATGATACTAAGCATACATGCACAAAAGGGAACTTTATTTTTAACACATTCCCATCACACCTTTGCCCACCTTGATTTTCTTTCTCTCACACCTTTCTTACCCTAAGCTAATAACACAAAATGCAGTTGCATTACGCAGTCAGACTTTGGCCTGGTGAGTTTATGCCGTTATTGGCATGCTTGATAACAGATGAAGCGCTAGTGTAGGAAACTGAAACTGATTTTATATTTCATTCTCAAAAATACTCTGTCCTCTTCAAGCTGCTGAATCTCTGAAGCTCTGAGGAGCTAAATGCTTTGGGTCTCTGGGCTCAGCTGCACTAAACATGGATCAATGGGGATATGTCCCCTCCTGCCCTCTCCTCCATTATCTTGGAATAGGAGAGAGAAAAAGCCATAGACATATTATGTATCATACAGTTATCCCTGTCAAAAAAATCCTCCTTTATAATAAACATTTTTTACAGACAAGTTATAAGGCTAAGGCATTGTTGGCCAACAAATTACATGACTAAACAGAATCTTGCTCAGTTACTGTACACAAAGGCAGATCTGGTAAACTTACTTACCAACCCTCATACAATTTATGATTTGTTTACTAAATACCACATAGATCTTTATAGATTTCTAAGTTTGTCATTAACAGATAAATCAGCTAAAATGTTGTGAAAAAAGTCTGTCCCTCAAATTGCATCTCTTAAAAAAAAAAGTTTCCAAGAATTATCTGCTCCAACTTAAAGTATCTACATAACAGAAAGTCACCAAGACCATAAGATCTACTATTTTAGGATCTATAAACACGAATGCACATCGTGCATTCATTTGTGCACCACAATATCTGCACATATTTGTGACCATAAACAATGTTTCAAATTACTTTCATAAAATGTATCTGGAAGCCATATGTTGTTTCAAATTTACTAAAAGACTACTTTTGGCAACACAAAATCGGATAGGTCTAGCTGACCCAAGTCTTCCATACAATTAGTATGCTACCAATTTTGGAATGATTTTTCATTGAGTCTCCACATGTCCCCAGGCTAATGGGTTCAAACTGAATTGAATTAATATTTGGAGCTTGATTTCACCAGTTAGTTATCACGCATGCATGCTACTGCATTTAATGTAATGTAGCATTATTATATGGGTTAATTGAAGAGGAAAACACTCCCTTTTCCATTTTTTTTGGGGGGGTGGAGGACCTTAATTTTCCCTCCAGGGCTATTACCAAGCTGCTAATAAAAAGAATTTAGAATATTTGATCTAGTGAGCCTATTTAGATATAAGATACTGCCTATTTTGGTTTCAATACTATATACAGGCATGAATGTATGTTCTTTAGGTAACTACTACAACCAAAAGTACATGTTTTTATGTAGCTAAATGTAATAAATATAAAATATACAGTGATGGGTACAACTTTCAAATTAAAAAACAAAACAAAACTTGAATAATGTTTCTTGCTTTATATAATGTATAGTCATATTTGTTTGGCCTGTGCAGATCTGTTAAATTTGATTTTACATAGATGGTATACAGGAATTGTGTATGTCTGATATTAAACTCTCACATTAAAGGAGTTTATAGCGGCAAAATTTACAACCTGTAAGCTTATTTTATTTAACGAGTTTTTACTGCTATTCAAAATCACCCCTGGCCATTGGTCCTTGATCCATGTGTTAATTACATTAACCATCTGGAACATCTAATTTCATGTGTTTCTTAGGAGAAACTGCTTGGGTAGTTATTGTTAGTGATACAATACATGCTTATAATGAATCTAATTATACAAAAAGCATGGTTATTCCCAACCAATCAGGAGTCACATACACATAAATCACTTGAAAGAGTTAGAGACTGTGTGTTACATGATCCAACATCTGATTGTCTGTATGCACAGTAAATCCTGGAAAGTCTCAGTAAAGCTCTAAATCTCTCTGCAAAAGAACCAAGGTTGCACACAAATATTCTACAAAATATACAAACATAAATGTATAACAAAATTATGGTGCTATGACCAGGTACACAATTAAATCACAACATTATCTCAGAAAGAAAAAATGTTTGGTAGCTAGCATGAATCAGTAAATTCACCATTTTTATAAAATATGGTAACAGTGGAATATAACTTTTCCTTCAAACCTGAACAGTAACATAGCCTGTCATTTTCTGTCATTAAAGCTAAATTATGGTTTGCTGTATGCAATTCAACTGTTGTTCAGCTGTTGCAATATACAGTAGCCATTCCTACCAAATTTTGTCAACACAATACATCAGATCTTTTAGAACCCCTATTAAAAACTATTTGGAACTGTGGAAAAAAGTATAGATTTTTGAATGCTTCAAACTACTTTGAGAGTTAGTTGTATCAATTTTTATGCAGTATATTTAGATTTGACTTAAGAAGTTTGCAGCATCTGGAAAGAACGGCAGCAACTGCTTGGAGATTAAATATTCTTGCTGAGCACATGAAGAGTTATAGTAAAGGCCTATGCCAACAGGCGTTGGGCTTGTGCTAGTTTCAGATACTTCTGACCATTGGCAAGTTTTCCTTTGGGGTGGGGGGGTCAGCTGTAGTTTATCTAACTGGCATCCTGAGACATAAAAAATATACCAGCTATATCCTTCCTGAATATTTATCTACTTGGAGCCAATTTTTTAAATTCTATATTATTATATAGTAATTGAGTTTCAGTTGCCATTAGCAGCACAATTATGAGTGCAAAAGTTAATTAAAGGAGACATGTGAGATTGGAAAAAATAAACATACAGTACATACTCACCTAGATTCAATGCTGCAGCTGTCCCCTGCTGGCTCTAGGACTGAGAACTGAGCAATCACATGGCTGCTGATCACTAAATTCATCACTGAGCAAAGAGTGCTACCCCTCCAGCACTCAATGGAGTGCCAGGCTGTAAAGAGGATGGGAGAGGCTGGCTCAGACTTTCATTGGCACATTGAGAGGCTGAGCCAGCTGCTATTCAGGCATGTGGGTGGATCCCAACATTATTGTCAGGTTTCCTACAGAGCCTGGACCGGCTCCATGACGTCAGCCGACATTAGCCCAGTGTCGGCTAAATCTGGCTCACAGGCATGCAGAAATAAGTGCACTCCTGTGACCCACATAAGAAGGGGAAAAGTTTTGGCAACTCATCTTTTAACTGATGCATATACAAATCCTGTTCATATTATATAGGTAGCAATAGATTCCTATGCTACAACCCAAACCCCTTTGCCTACTTCTCCTCAACCCCCCCCCTGTTTTGTTTTTTTGAGCCCCTCTTCTATTTTCTCTCTTAGCTGCTGCCTGACCTACTTCTCATATACTCCCAAATTATGTGCCTCACTCTTCTGAAATGAGACCCATTTGTTTTGAAGAGCCAACTCTCTTCATCACTTCCTTTTTATGGGGGCTCTTTATATAGATGACATACCTTGTTTGTGTGCCGACTCATCTTACATATTAGGTGAGGCTGAAAAAAGACACAAGTACATCAAGTCCAACTCATGTGTGTGATTATATGTCAGTATTACATTGTATATTCCTGTATGTTGTGGTCTTTCAGGTGCTTATCTAATAGTTTGTTTAAACTATCGATGTCCCCTGCTGAGACCACAGCCTGTGGAATGGAATTCCGCATCCTTTCCGCTCTTACAATAAAGAACCCTCTACGTAGTTTAAGGTTAAACCTCTCTTCTTCTAATTTTAATGAGTGGCCTCATGCCTTCCGCGAAAAAGTTTTATCCCTATTGTGGGGTCACCAGCATGGTATTTGTAAATTTAAATCATATCCCCTCTCAAGTGTCTCTTCTCCAGAGAGAATAAGTTCAGTGCTCACAACCTTTCTTCAAAACTATTATCCTCCAGACCCTTTGTTAACTTTGTTGCCCTTCTTTGTACTCGCTCCATTTCCAGTACATCCTTCCTGAGGACTGGTGCCCAGAACTGGACAGCATACTCCAGGTGCAGCCGGACCAGAGTCTTGTAGATTGGGAGAATTATCGCTTTATCCCTGGAGTTAATCTCTTTTTTAATGCATGCCAATATTTTGTTTTCTTTGTTACCAGCAGCTTGGCATTGCATGCCATTGCTGACCCTATCATCTACTAAGACCCCCAGGTCCTTTTCCATCCTAGATTCCCCCAGAGGTTCTCCCCCAAGTGAATAGATTGTATTCATATTTTTGCCACCCAAATGCATTATTTTACATTTTTCTACATTAAACCTCATTTGCCATGTAGTTGCCCAACCCATTGATTTATTCAGATCTTCTTGCAAGGTTTCCACATCCTGCGGAGAAGTTATTGCCCTGCTTAGTAACTTTAAAGTTTGACCTCCTTCTAGATTGGGTCAGGTAATATTGTTGACCTCTTACAATCTTGCAGGTTTTCATGTCTTAAGCTGGCTGTACATGGATCGAAAATTATCCAGTTCAGCGGGGACTAGACGAATTTCCATGTGTGTGCACTGTGGATGTACAGAACTAAATTTATCACTGTTTACCCCTCTGGATCAGTGCCGCAGGCTATAGCCAGTGGCACTGATCAGTGTATTCTGATGGTAGGGACGGTTTCTGTGGATCAGTTTTTTATGTACAATCTGCTGGTTGAATGAAAAAAATGACTCATGTATGGGCTGCCTTAGTGTACATTCTGCAAATGACGCACAAAAACATTATTCAATCAATCTCAAGATGTATATTATAGGGTAACTCCACTTTTGTGAGGGGAAAAAATGGCAAATAAAATAATAATAGAGCGTATATAATTGCAACACACATCATTTTGTAATTGAATGTTATTAAAAATTACCTTTCCTTTTCAATCTGCAGCTCTGTAATTTTCTGTAAAATGCAATGCAATATGGCTACCTGACGGAAAGCATAATTTCCTGCTTGTGTGAGTGGCTTACTGATTTTCCCAGAAATCCGCAATAAGACACAAGTCAGATTTCAGACATCCCCTGCAACAAAAATGTCATGCTCCCAATAGGAAATCCTGTCTAAAGGGATGCAGACCCTGCAAATTTAAACATTAGAGCCCTGTTGGTGCAGCAGTTGGTTGATTATTATGAAACCACTCCCATTAGATTCACTTTCCACATGTACACAAACACACAATGATTTCTTCAGAATAGCAAAAGGTAGGAATCTGCAACAAAATTTGTTAAAATCCTTGCAATGTACATAGATCACCCAGAGGGGAATGTTTTTTTCACAACAAAAGTGGAGTTATTCTTGAAACTTGAGAATTCAGTAATGACATGCAAATTGAACTGTACATTAAAC
This sequence comes from Lithobates clamitans, assembly GCA_037952925.1. Lineage (NCBI taxonomy): Eukaryota > Metazoa > Chordata > Amphibia > Anura > Ranidae > Lithobates > Lithobates clamitans. Next base: position 651,056 of record JBBGZY010000758.1, on the reverse strand, counting down.
CAGGATTGGTAGAGCTGTATCCTGTTCTTCTGATGCTACATCCATTTTGCTATGTAATTGTCTGCCTTGTTTAAACACTATGCTAAAATCAAAAAATAAATAACTGTGATCCCTGCCCTTGTTTCTTATGGTTTAGTTGCATGCAGCCCCAGTGTATGCAAGCACTTCAGACCTCAAATTAGCCCCAATGCATGCATGCATGCACTTCAGGCCTTAGATCAGCCCCAAATTATACGCTTCAGACCTTAGGTCAGTCCCAATCCATACACTTCAGACATCAGATCAGCCCCATTCCATACACTTCAAACATCAGATCAGCCCCACTCCATAAACTTTAGACATCATATCCATACACTTCAGACCTCAGATCAGTCCCAATGCATGTATGCACTTCTGGCCTCAGATTAGCCTCACTCCATACATTACATATCTCAGATCAAGTCAAATGAATGCATGTACTTCAAACTTCAGATCTGCCTCATCCATATACTTCAGACCTCAAATCACCCCACGCTAAACAAATCAGACCTCTGATTAGCTGTAATCTATAAAACACACCTTAGATCATCCTCCAGGTATACATTTCAAACCTGTAGCTTTGGCACTGCAGGGTGCCACTGTAGCCATGTGTGCTTGAACATAGCATGCCTACATCCACAGGCCCTGCTAGACTTCACTGACATCAAGGAGGTGGGTGGGCTAGGCTTCTCATTATACAGCTCATGGAGCTGTCAATTACATCCGATCCCATAGTGTGCCAGCTCAGGAAGCATCACTGCCACCCCTGGAATGCTCTGGGAGGGGGGTTGGGCCCCCTTATAACCTCATATATTTATTCTCCAGCTTCTGAGATTATTCAGAAACAGGCACATTTGTTCTGAAGTTGACCTCCTTCTAACCTGTATTTGACCTGCTTCAATTGCTTTACCAATTGAATGCAAACAAAAGTCCATTAACATAGTTTCTACTGCATTTCACTGTGCTGTCACACCAGAAAATAGGATACTTGTGACACAGAATCATTCCACTAACACTGAAGGGATGCTGTTTTTAGGTAACTGCTAAGTGGTGTGTGAGTGAATGTATAATAATTGTATCCCTTCAATCCAGAAATAGCCTGCAAGATTAGAAAAAGTTTATTGCACCCCACATTTCAGCATATTTTAAATGGCTCTAAGTGTAACTTTGTATATTCAGCAAAAATTACTTCAGATATAATTAGGATTGCTGAGAAGCGCATGAAATGTACAGCCAGTGGGCTTTATTTTTTTACATTTGTGCCTTTATCATTGCTTAGAAATGTACAAATAAAAGAAAATATTTCTAAATGAATTAGTCTACAGCTCAAATAAGCATTTATTAAACATTATTTCTCTTTTAAATTTTCCATTTCAATTTTACAAGTGGGATCAGAGCAATTAGGATAAACCTGTCAAGGATTTTAAAAAAAATAGACACAGTAGTACCTTGGATTATGAGCAAAATCAGTTCCAGAAGCATGCGTGTAATCCATAGCACTCGTATATCAAAGCACGTTTTGCCATAGGAATCAATGGAAACTCAGATAATTTGTTCCAGTGTCGGAGTGTTTCCGGGTGTCTCAGAGCGTCACCAGTGCCCTGTACCTCTGGCCACATGCAGTACTGCACACCCTAGAGGCTTGAATCCTGCTCGTCTTGCGAGACAACGCACGCAAATTGAGTCAGAATAAAAAAAAAACAGCTTGTATTGCAAAACACTTGTAAACTGCGTTACTCGCAATCAGAAGTTATACTGTAATTTAAGTATTAAAACACATTGCTAAACTGTGATTGCTATACTAAATTTGTATGTCTGCTCAAACTAGAGGTTAGGTTTGCAACCCTGTATTTCATAGGATGCCTCTACATGGATTATTAGTCACAAGCTATGTAAAAGACTGTGCCATGGTTTGGGTTATATGTTCTGATGAATGTGGAAAGTGCTTACATACAATGGTTTAGCAACATATAGAAAAATGTTTGTTCTGGCATACCAATCATTACTTTATCTACTGGGAAAGGTGAACAAGGTTTGTGTATGCGAGCACATCACCTGCACTTAGTTTGCGAGAAAATCACTTGGGTTTTGATGCTTTTATTGTAGATTGACAAATTATGTTAGGATTTGTTGCTTTTAGTAAGACATCTACCTACAATGGGCATCCATAGATTTGAACACTTTTGATGAATTAACATGCATGTTTCCTGAGCTGAATTTCCCAGCTGTGTGAAAGGCAACTAAAAAAGGTTATGTAATGACTGCATGAATGGGCTGATATAATCTTTATGATCAGAATCTTTAACCTGCCCTCTTCATTACCTAAGCAGATATGAACGCAGCTTCTTACTATAAAAATGCAAACAGTTGGAAAATCAGGCAAGTTTAGACCTAATCTAAGTGGTCATTTTCCTGTTTATGGCACTCTAGGGGCCATGAGATTGATGTACTAAAGGCAAAGCGGCTGCTCACTTTACAGGAGACATTGCACTTTGCCAGGGAATTTGCACCAGAGCCTAGCGAATGTGGTAAAATTTCAGTTTGCAAGGAAAATGAAAAAAAAACAACATTTTAGTTTGCACATGATTGAATGATGGAAGTGAACAGAGCTTCACCTTATTCACTAAGCTTTGGCGCAAACGTCACTTGCATTATGAATTTCTTGTTTGCCTTTAATAAATCAATCCCCTTATGTGCAAAATTACAGCTTGTTTGTATAGCATTACTTTTATTACAGCCAGCTTATAATATTAACATAGGTCATGATTTTTCTTTCAGTACTTTATTCCCGCAATCCATTGTTTGCCAAAAAAGAGTGTATTCAATTTGGTGGTTAAACTATTTGTCCTCTAACTAGTGTCAGAATTTGACACTCTGACTAGTGTCAGAATCTAACATTAGGCCATGGAAATGATGGAATGAAGGTCATGGCCACAGATATAATGTTTTGTTTTGTAATAACCACGGTGACTAGATGGATCGCATTAGCATTTGCATTGCACTTGACACTATTGTAGATAAGAAAGCACACAGACTAGGTTTCCAGGCAAATATATTTACTGGTTTCTTATGAAAATGTGACTGTATTTTGTGCAACAGAATATCAGAACAGAGGACTATTGGATATACAATATTTATTAATATTAATACCATATTTAATATATCTTTTTGTTTGATACAATTAGCACATGTAGATAGGTTTTCTTAAAACTGAAAATGTGATTCTAGAACTGCAAGTAATCATGTGTTCCTTTTTTTACTAAATGAGTTATTGGAGAAACTAGCAAAATATGTACCAGTGGAAAAAAAAAGATGGTTAAATTGTTTCCAATAGGCCTTTATATTGTATTTATATACTCTTTCCCTATGAAGAAGGTATATGAAAGAAGTAAGTCAAAGAGATAACATTACATTTACATACATGTTTTTATTTCTCCCTGTTTAGATTTTCATTTACCGGTGCATAAAGTAATGCATTATCTACAGTGATACTTTGGACATTTTTTAACAGTGGCTGGTATATGCATGAAATAAAAAAAAAATAAAAAAAAAAGGACATCACTTTGGGCTTCCTCCCTAATTTAATTAGAACTATCTTCTACAAAGGAAGGGTGACACTTCCAAAAAACTGACATTTACTTGAGCACAATGCCCATTCTGATCTGCAATATGGGATCTACCATACCTGGATGTACCCTTTACACTTCGACTATAACTATCAAGTCTGCTAAGGATAGCCACAAGAATGGGGATTGCAGCTGCTGATAGAGTAGTAGAGATGGTCCTCCTGTACAGGGCCCAGGCCCCATTAGTTTAGCAGGGGTCCCAGGGCAGAGAGGGGACTCTTTAAGTAATTGTGGACACGTGCACAGTAATCCCATGGGCCATGGCTCTCAGCAATTAAAAGTTTCTTGGACCCCATCAGATCAACAGCAGGGGCTGGGGACAGAGAGGGGACTATTTATAACTTTTTGGGAGTGGGTAGAGCAATCCTAAGTGCCATGCCAATTAAATTAAAGTTCTAGCCTATTCTATGTCAATCCGCTGGGCAGGCTGGAACTTTCATTTAATTCTTAAGTGTCATGGCACGGAGGAGGGCTGAAGGTGCTGTAGGGGCAATAGTTCGGGCATTTGTCCAAAGCGGCATTTGTCCAAAGGTTCAGATTGAATCATTGGCTCCTCCCTACTTAAAGGGAGGGGGGGCTTGACAGGCATGCAGTATGAGGCCCCATGATTTCTAATGGCATCTCTGATGGGAGTCACCAGGAATTACTAGAATAGAAGTTTGATTTATTTACCCAACACACTGAAGCTGTACCTTATTTTATTCCTTTATAAATAACTAATACACTGAGGCTGGTTTACTAATCGAGAATCTACCTTCAAAACATTGTGTGACTATTCACTTCAATTTTCCAAACATGTGAAATGCAATTCCTGTTCACTTTGAATACAAGGTTATGTGCAGATGCTTTTCATATGATTGGATAATTGAAGTGAATATTGACACATTTTCTGAGTGAAGATTCTCAACAGCTTTAGCAAAACAGCCCATTTTTGCACTGCTTCATATACAGTATATATTAGTTACAAAACATGTACTTTATATTGTATAATGAGAATGGGATATGATTCTCTTCTATTTGCCAAAACAGACTTACCGTATTTATCGGCATATAACACACACTTTTTTCCCCTTAAAATCAGGGCAAAATTGTGGGTGCATGTTATACACTGATCCCTGCTGTCTCTGAGGGAAGAGGAGCGAGTGCCACTGAATTACATAGAGCCGCGATCTCCTGTGTAACCAGCGCTCATCACTCACAGCCACGCCTCCTGGCCCCGCCTTGGGCCACTGTTCTGTCTATCATATGAGCAGGACCAGGAGGCATGGCTGTGAGTGATGGAGCGCCGGGTACACAGGAGGTTGCAGCTCTGTGTAATTCAGCGGCGCCCGCTCCTCCTCTTCCCTCTGAGACAGCAGGGATAATCCAACACTGGCGAGGCTGCAATGATGGTAAAGGTGAGGCTGCAGATGGGCACTGAACAGGCTGCATTGTTGGTCAATTTATAGGCTGCAGATGGACACTGAACAGGCTGCATTGATGGGCAATTTAGAGGCTGCAGATGGGCACTGAACAGGCTGCATTGTTGGGAAATGTAATAGCTGCAAATGGGCACTGAACAGGCTGCATTGTTGGGAATTTAATGGCTGCAGATTGGCACTGAGCAGGGTGCATTGTTGGGCAATTTAGAGGCTACAGATGGGCACTGAGCAGGGTGCATTAATGAGCTGTGACCCTAATTTTGCTTCAAAGTTCTTTATTCAAAATATAAGTTTTTCCTTACACTTCCCTCCTAACATTGGGGTGCGTGTTATACACTGATTAATACAGTACTTGCTGTATATATTCCAGCCATCAGCTCTGATTTAGGTTTGCACAGTTACCATTAGAATAACCTTTGACCATTGTATATAAGTCTCTGTAGAGGTAATATTATGAGAATAAATGATACATAGAAAGGCTGGGGTTTTAGTTCAAAGGACTGCACACATCCAAGTATACAGTCAGGTCCATAAATATTGGGACATCAACACAATTCTAATCTTTTTGCTTCTTTACACCACCACAATGGATTTGAAGCTTTAATTGGAGGGTATTTACATCCAAATCAGGTGAACGGTGTAGGAATTACAACAGTTTGTATATGTGCCTCCCACTTTTTAACCTCCCTGGTGGTATGATTATTTCGGATTTTAGGTGCTGAAAGAAGTACAATTATTTTGCATGGAAATTTGGCATTTTATATTGTAGGCCTGTAATTCTTAACACACTTAAATCTGTCCACCAGGAGTCTAGTAGATATCCCTGGTATGATGAAGTTTGAAACACAAAAACATAAATTATAATATAATAAATAAATATAAATAATTAAAAAAAATAATAATATAATAATAATAAAATTTATTTCCCCACGATTCACTATCGCTCAATTCTGCAAGTGTTCTAATTTACTATCGCTGTTTTCTAGCTGGTCTCGAGCCACTTTTGACATAAAGGGACATGTTTTGGTTGCTATGGACAATCTTCAGTTTCCAGGCAGAAAGAACAGTATATATAACATAAAACTGCATGCAGGGCTTTGGACAAAGCACTGGGGACAAAAGGGATGTGAAATAATTTCATACAGTACTGTAATCTGTAAGATTACAGTACTGTATGTATTATGGTTTGTAAATTTTTTTGAATTTGCCACCAGGCTCCGCCCCCGTGCGTCGCGACGCTCGCAGGGAACGGAGCCTGGCACGGAGAGGCTTCGGAGGAGACAGAGCCCGCAGACACAGCGGGGGACATCGCAGGATCCTGGGGACAAGGTAAGTAACGCCGCACCAGGATCCTGCAATGTAATCCCGAGTGTGGTTAAGGGACCAAAAGTAATGGGACAGATTAAAAATCATCCATCAAACTTTCACTTTTTAATACTTGGTTGCAAATCCTTTGCAGTCAATTACAGCCTGAAGTCTGGAATGCATAGACATCACCAGACGCTGGGTTTCATCCCTGGTGATGCTCTGCCAGGCCTCTACTGCAACTGTCTTCAGTTTCTGCTTGTTCTTGGGGCATTTGCCCTTCAGTTTTGTCTTCAGCAAGTGAAATGCATGCTCAATCTGATTCAGGTCAGGTGACTGACCTGGCCATTGCATAACATTCCACTTCTTTCCCTTAAAAAACTCTTTGGTTGCTTTCGCAGTATGCTTCGGGTCATTGTCCATCTGCACTGTGAAGTGCCGCCCAATGAGTTCTGAAGCATTTTGCTGAATATGAGCAGATAATATTGCCCGAAACACTTCAGGATTCATCCTGCTGCTTTTGTCAGCAGTCACATCATCAATAAATACAAGAGAACCACTTCCATTGGCAGCCATACATGCCCACGCCATGACGCTACCAGCACCATGCTTCACTGATGAGGTGGTATGCTTTGGATCATGAGCAGATCCTTTCCTTTTCCATACTCTTCTCATCCCATCACTCTGGTGCAAGTTAATCTTGGTCTCATCTGTCCATAGGATGTTGTTCCAGAACTGTGAAGGCTTTTTTAGATGTTGTTTGGCAAACTCTAATCTGGCCTTCCTGTTTTTGAGGCTCACCAATGGTTTACATCTTGTGGTGAACCCTCTGTATTCACTCTGGTAAAGTCTTCTCTTGATTGTTGACTTTGACACACATACACCTACCTCCTGGAGAGTGTTCTTGATCTGGCCAACTGTTGTGAAGGGTGTTTTCTTCACCAGTGAAAGAATTCTTTGGTCATCCACCACAGTTGTTTTCCGTGGTCTTCCGGGTCTTTTGGTGTTGCTGAGCTCACCGGTGCGTTCTTTCTTTTTAAGGATGTTTCAAACAGTTGATTTGGCCACACCTAATGTTTTTTCTATCTCTCTCATGGGTTTGTTTTGTTTTTTCAGCCTAATGATGGCGCTCTTTGGATCTCATATTGAGAGTTAACAGCAACAGATTCCAAATGCAAATAGCACACTTGAAATGAACTCTGGACTTGTTATCTGCTCCTTGTAAATGGAATAATGAGGGAATAACACACACCTGGCCATGGAACAGCTGAGCAGCCAATTGCCCCATTACTTTTGGTCCCTTAAAAAGTGGGAGGCACATATACAAACCGTTGTAATTCCTACACCGTTCACCTTATTTGGATGTAAATGCCCTCAAATTAAAGCTAATATGTACAAAACGATTCTGCGCTGCCCTGGGAAGAAAAGAAACAAGCAGCTAACACAACCAACAAGGTAATACAAAAGAGAAAAACACAATAAATGTAGCGCTAATAAAAATAAATGTCCAATACAAAAAACATTTTAAGTTAATCATTGGAATGTAAACCATATAAAAGTAATTCGTATATATATATATGGAAAGTCCTCAAAGAACTGAGCACTTCAAGGAGATATGTACGACATCTGAGATGAAAAGACACACCACCACCTAGAGATGCAGAGGCTTACCGGATGGGATGGACCCAAAGGGCATACGCCGAATTGGGTCAGATAAGGCTTAGGTGGTGAGTGGCTGGGCTGACCAGGAGACTATGCTTGTGGATAGTTCCGCTTGATGCTGTATCCCTCTAAACAATGGATTCCGCTGGGAACCAGGGGGGGCAATATGGATGGCACAAGCCAGACTCTTTATGTGGAGCTTTATGTGTGTGCTTAGGGTAATCAGAGCATCAAAACATTATCTTCAAATTTGTTCGCGGGATCACATTGCAAGGACTCCGGTTTCTGTACTTTCAGGACAACGGACACTCCTGCACAGAGGTAAAGTCTCACGCTGGATTACTGCACAGATCTTCTCAACCTAGAGTGACCTGAACTCTGCTGTTACTCCTGGTTCCTGTGTCATGTCGCATACTAATATAAGAGACAGTGGGGTTTATTTACTAAAGCTGGAGAGTGAAAAATCAGGCTCACTTCTGCCAAAGAAGCAGCAGTGAGCAGAAGTGAGCCTGATTTTGCACTCTCCAGTTTTAGTAAATAAACCCCACTGTCTCTTATATTAGTATGCGACATGACACAGGAACCAGGAGTAACAGCAGAGTTCAGGTCACTCTAGGTTGAGAAGATCTGTGCAGTAATCCAGCGTGAGACTTTACCTCTGTGCAGGAGTTTCCGTTGTCCTGCAAGTACAGAAACTGGAGTCTTTGCAATGTGATCCCGCGAACAAATTTGAAGATAATGTTTTGATGCTCTGATTACCTTTGAGAACACACATAAAGCTCCACATAAAGCGTCTGGCTTGTGCCATCCACATTGCCCCCCCCTGGTTCCCAGCGGCATCCATCGTTTAGAGGGATACAGCATCAAGCGGGACCATCCACAAGCATCGTCTCCTGGTCAGCCCAGCCACTCACCACCTAAGCCTTATCTGACCCAATTCGGTGTATGCCCTTTGGGTCCATCCCATCCGGTAAGCCTCTGCATCTCTAGGTGGTGGTGTGTCTTTTCATCTCAGATGTCGTACATATCTCCTTGAAGTGCTCAGTTCTTTGAGGACTTTCCATATATATATATACGAATGACTTTTATATGGTTTACATTCCAATGATTAACTTAAAATGTTTTTTGTATTGGACATTTATTTTTATTAGCGCTACACTTATTGTGTTTTTCCCTCAAATTAAAGCTGAAAGTCTGCAGTTAAAGCACATCTTGTTCGTTTCATTTCAAATCCATTGTACTGGTGTATAGTGCCAAAAAGATTGGAATTGTGTTGATGTCCCAATATTTATGGACCTGACTGTAAATGGTTAATTCTGTAGTACCATGTACTCAATGACAAAGGAGAAATCAACTAGGTCTTAAAACATCAGATTATTCCCTTTTGAAAACTTTTATTTTGTTATATTTTTTAGAAAATGTAGTATTCAAATATCAGATATATAAGTAAATATGCAACTAAAAGGTTATTCTCCAAAAGACCAAATGTCATTTTTTCAAAAACACCATCAGTCCTGCCGAATTTGTATCTGTATTGCTTTCTGCCAGGGGCAGGTAATGAGGGTGAGTTTGTTAAGATAATATACCTATTCCAAGAAAAGTGAGGAATAAACCTACAAATTCGGGAGGACTAGTGAAATCTGTGAATAGTGATGAACAAACTGGTTTGTCAATTAGCAAACTGCTATATTTCATTTTCTGATTATATGCATGTACATATTTATTACATCTGCAAATACACCAATATTCAGCCACTGTCTATGAATTAAAACAAGCTTGCCTAGCCAATTTCATTTTATAACCCAATACATTTTAAAACTCTCATTCCTCAGTATGATCATAGACATTAGTGCAATGTCAAACAAGGAGTCATTATTGGGTTGATTTACTAAAACTGGAGAGTGCAAAATCTGGTGCAGCTCTGCATAGAGACCAATCAGCTTCTAACTTTAGCTTGTTCAATTAAGCTTTGACAATAAAACCTGGAAACTGATTGGTTTCTATGCACAGCTGCACCAGATTTTGCACTCAAAACTTTGTATATTTTTATTTAAAGATACTTGTGCATGCACATTTAAATTACCTAAAAAGTGCATGTTAATGCTTATTGAGTTGGAAGATAGAAAAAGAGTTTGCCTGTTCAATATAATACAACCATTTTAGAGCCATGTAGAAGCTTAATCAAAGTGACCTTGATCATGGAGGCCCATGCAGCCCTGAAACATACATTTTATGTGGTAAAAGTAAACTAATTTTCTCTGTAATGAAGTGCCCATTATGCCGCGTACACACGAGCAGACTTTTCGACGGACTAGGTCCGGGGGACTGGACTCCGTCGGACAATTCGACCATGTGTGGGCTGTAGCAGACTTTTTTCCCCAAAAGTCCGACGGTCCTAGAAATAAAACATGTTTCAAATCTTTCCGACGGACTCGAGTCCGGTCGAAAAGTCCACTCGTCTGTATGCTAGTCCGACGGACAAAAACCGACGCTAGGGTAGCTATTGGCTACTGGCTATGAACTTCCTTATTTTAGTTTCTACTATTCTGCATCCATGGCCACCTCCCTGACTTTTCCACAATGATAAATAATACAGCTATCAGGCCCTCCCCTCACACCAGTGTACTAGGTGTAATCCCAGCCCCAAATCACTGCCAAAAGCTTGTGAACTTCATCCCTGTAACATCTCTAAAATTTGTCTCTTTTTAACTAATGAAACCACCAAGCTACCCATTCACTTCCCTGTTAACTCTTGCCTTGACTATTACAACTCCCTTCTCTTAAACCTACTTCTATGCAGGCTATCCCCCCTTCATTGAAAATGCCGAAGTCAGATTTATATACCTTACCAACCACTCAGTGTCTGCCACCTCTCATTGCTAATCCCTCCATTGACTTCCGAATACCCAGTAAATAAGTTCAAAATATTAACAACATCATACAAAGCCATTCATAACTCTGCCCTGAGCTACATCACCAAACTTGTCTCAAAATATCACCCAATCCGTCCAGTCTGTTCCTCCCAAGATCTCCTGCTCTCTAGCTTTCTTGTTTCCTCCTCTCATGCTCATCTCCAGGAGTTCTTCAGAGCCTCTCCCATCCTCTGGAATTCTGTACCTCAATCTATCCAGCTATCTCCCACCCTGGCCACTTTTAGGCATTTATCTTATCAGGGAAGCCTATCCTGCATCCACCTAACATCTGAACTTTTTATTCTTCCCTCAGCTTATTCCTCACAGTTGATACCTTTTGTACCACTTGCCCAACCCTATAGGACCTTTTATGGGAAAAAAATGATTGGTTTGCACAAAAGTTATAGCGTCTACAAAATAGGGGATAGATTTATAGCATTTTTCTTTTTTTTCTAGTAATGGCGGCGATCTGCAATTTTGATCGACACCGCAACATTATGGCGGACACAGTGCTATAAAAATGCACTGAATACTGTATAAATGTCACTGGCAGGGAAGGGGTTGACACTAGGGGGCGACAAGGGGTCAACTGTGTTCCCTATGTGTATTCTAACTTTGGGGGATGGGACTGACTATAGGAGATGAGAGATCGTGGTTCCCAGCTCGTAGGAACTCACAATCCCTCTCTCCTCTCTTCACAGAACTGAGACGTGTGTTTACACACACGTCCCTGTTCTGGCCATCGTGCCCACGATTGCTCGTGGCCAGCGGTCATAGCGACCACCGGTCACAAACATCGGCACCCCCACCGTGCAGCGGGCGCACGCGAGACTGCAACCCCGCTTAAAGGGACCGACATAAAGCTACGACGGTTCACGGGATCATGCTGACCTGCCGCAGTATAATGACGACAGCTGGTCAGCAAGTGGTTAACCAGCCCAAGGGAAAGGCTGTTATATCAACAAGCTTGCTTACAGAACAAATTCTGTGGATAACGGGATTTCTGTTATCCACACATACCTGGAGCTTGGGAGAGGATTCATTTGAAACTAGGCTGTGCTTACAAACTAACAATGTTATTTGACCAGCTAGACAGAGAAGGATCTCTTGTATAGGGAAAAGTCCACTGCATTGTGTCACTTGTGTACAAGACAGTTACCAATTCTGTGTGTCCATCGCTTGCCATTGTCTCAGCTTTGGGAAAGATAAACAAGACACCACTCATGGAAATAAACTGCTTGCAAAAGTGCTAGAGCTCAGATTTTCATATACCATAAGTCAGTTTCGAGGACATATTTATAAAGAATGATTTTAAATGTATATATGTTGGTTGGATACAAAAATATAATATTACTTAATATTACTACGGTTTGTATATTAGCAATCACAATTGCTAAGAACCTATGTGTGTGTATAATGTAGCCATAATTAAATAGTAGTTTAAGTATGCCAATTTTTATTTTTATTTTCTGTGTATCATTTTAGAGTTATTTTAATTATAAATCATTATGTATGAGTTTACACATGGTGTAGCTAAGATTTCATGTATAGATGGTAATATATCAAAAGATAAATAATCATAAATATGGCCACCAGACCTACAAAGGCATTTTATGATTTCAGGCCAACTAACATAGTTGAATCCTTTAGAGAAAACAATTAATTTATCATGTAAAAGATTTACTATATTTAATATCTTATTAATCATATTATTTAACCACTTCAGCCCCGGAAGGAATTACCCCCTTCCTGACCAGGCCATTTTTTGCGATACAGCGCTTCGTCGCTTTAACTGACAATTACGCGTTGTGCGACGTTGTACCCAAACTCAATTGATCTCCTTTTTTTCCCACAAATAAAAACCTCTGCGGTTTTTATTTTTTTGTGCTATAAACAAAAAAAGAGCATCAATTTTGAAAAAAAAACTATATTTTTTTACTTTCTGCTATAATACATATCCAAAAATGTATATGTATATATATATATATATATATATATATATATATATCAAAAACAAATTTATTCATCAGTATAGGCCGATATGTATTCTTCTACATATTATTGGTAAAAAAAAAAAATCGCAATAAGCGTATATTGATTGATTTGTGCAAAAGTTATAGCATCTACAAAATAGGAGAAAGATTTAAGGACTTTTTATTTTTTATTGTTTCTACTGGTAATGGCGGCAATCTGCGATTTTTAGCGGGACCGCGACGGACAAATCTGACCCTAAGTGACAATTTTTGGTGACCAGTGACACCAATACAGTGATCAGTACAATAAAAATGCACTGATTTCTGTATAAATGGCACTGGCACGGAAGGGGTTAACACTAGGGGGTGATCAAGGGGCTACCTGTGTTCCCTGGGAGGTGTTTCTAACTGTATGGGGGATGGGATGCTTGGGAGAAGAGAGAGATTGCTGTTCCTGATCACCAGGAACAGCTGATCTCTCTCTCCTTCCCTGTCAGAATGGGGATCTGTTTGTTTACATTAACAGATCCCCGTTCTGGCTCTCTTTCCCACGACCACCGGACCCATGGGTGAGCTCCCGCGACCTGCGGCAGGTGCGTGCCTGCAAAAGTCAGTGCATGAACCGACGTACCAGTGCGTCAATTGACGCAGCCGAGCCACCTTGCCACAGTATAACTGCGGCGGCTGGTCAGCAACTGATTAATAAGAGTTAATATAAGGATGAGGTGTTACAGAAAATTAATTCTCCCTAAAAAAAATCTGAGTATAGCGATTTCAAGTCTCGGAGTGCCACATAGTGGCCAAAAGTGCTAATGCTTGAATAAACACGTAATTGGTTAGCAAACAAATCCACCAACAAGAAATAAGGTTACACCATCTGGGCCACCCTCTGAGCATTTTCTATGAGTGTTTTGTCCTCACTGAATATACAAGTCAGGAAGACAGGGAAAAGGGATAACACGTCATCATCAAGATAGAACACAAACATGCCTCATCATCAGAAGGACACTTCATCATCAAGAGAGAGACTCGTCATCTGACCCCTACTTCATGAAGCCAGGCCACACATCTCCAGCATAGCTAGATGCCATTTTGGGAAAGACAACTCCACCCATTAATTGCCAGCCATCTTGTGAGGGCCTGGTCCACAACCACTTTAACCACATGCCGACCGGGCCATAGCCGAAAGAAGGCTACAGCGTGGTCGGCTTATTCTGGGTGGGCGTCCATGGACGTCCTCCCAGAATCCTGCTGTCGCGAACATCCTCACCCGAGAACATCCATGACCGCCGGATCCAGAGGACCCGGCACATCATGGATGAAGGATGACGGTCAAATGACGGAGCGATCACATGTAAACAAACCGGCGTCATATCATGACGCCAGTTCCTCCCTCCCCTCTGTGTACCGATCGGTACAGAGGGGGAGGGATCGGATGGCAGCAGCGCTGTGGGCTGGATGTGTAGTGCCCACAGCGCTGCTCAGTGACAAATACAGTCACATCCATGGATCCATCCATCCATGCTCAGCCATCCCTCCATACTCTAATGCCCTGCAATACTCTGCACTACTCTGCAATACCCCACAATACTCTGCAATACTCTGCAATACTCTGTAATACCCTGCAATACTCTGCAATACCCCACAATACTCTGCAATACCCTGCAATACCCCACAATACTCTGCAATACCCCGCAATACTCTGCAATACTCCGCAATACTCTGCAATACCCCACAATACCCTGCAATACTCTGAAATTCCCTGCAATACTCTGCAATACCCCGCAATACTCTGCAATACCCCGCAATACACCGCAATACTCTGCAATACCCCGCAATACCCTGCAATACACTGCAATACCCCACAATGCTCTGCAATACCCCGCAATACTCTGCATTACCTCACAATATTCTGCAATACGCCGCAACACCCCGCAATACTCTGCAATACTCTGAAATACCCTGCACTACCCTGCAATACTCTGCAATACCCCACAATACTCTGCAATACCCTGCAATACTCTGCAATACTCTGTAATACCCTGCAATACTCTGCAATACCCTACAATACTCTGCAATACCCTGCAATACCCTACAATACTCTGCAATACCCCGCAATACTCTGCAATACTCCGCAATACTCTGCAATACCCCACAATACCCTGCAATACTCTGAAATTCCCTGCAACACTCTGCAATACCCCGCAATACTCTGCAATACTCTGCAATACCCTGCAATACTCTGCAATACACTGCAATACCCCACAATGCTCTGCAATACCCCGCAATACTCTGCATTACCTCGCAATATTCTCCAATACCCCGCAACACCCCGCAATACTCTGCAATACTCTGAAATACCCTGCACTACCCTGAAATACTCCACAATACCCAGCCATACCCAGTCATACCCTGCAATACCCAGCCTTACTCTGCAATACCCAGCCATACTCTGCAATACCCCACAATACTCTGCAATACCCTGCAATACTCTGCAATACTCTGTAATACCCCGCAATACTCTGCAATACCCCACAATACATTGCAATACCCCACAATACTCTGCAATACCCCACAATACTCTGCAATACTCTGCAATACCCACAATACCCTGCAATACTCTGCAATTCCCTGCAAGACTCTGCAATACCCTGCAATACCCTGCAATACCCCGCAGTACTCTGCAATACTCTGCAATACCCCCCAATACTCTGCAATACCCCGCAATACCCTGCAATACCCCACAATGCTCTGCAATACCCCGCAATACTCTGCAATACCCCACAATATTCTGCAATACCGGATCACAGTCCCCTCCAAAAGCCTCTGTCCCAGGTGGGTCTGTCACACCAAGCTTTAGCGACATTCATTGCAAAATATAGTGTCTGTGTGAGACTATTAATCTGACAGTTAGTGGTGTTTGTAAAGTGACTTGTAAATAAATAATAATTTATTTTAATAGTCTCAGCCCATATTTACACTGATCTTATTGTGTTATTCAAAGAAGTTCTGCATGGCAAAATAACTCAGAAACAATTAATTGAGTCAGCTTAATTAATTTTTTAAAATATTTTTTGTATTAGAGTCACTGTTGTCCATCAATTGATTAAACGATCAACATAACTGACTAAATTAATCATTCAGGCATTCCCTGACAGTTGTATTGTAACTGCACTGGCTCCTTTTGTATTGTAAAGCGCTGTGCAAACTGTTGGAGCTATATAATAATCTTGTATAATAATATTAATAATAATAATAATATTGGATTGGATAGATATGCACTGTCTAGCAGAATTTAGCTCGGTATGTGTTCATGCAAAGTAATAGATGAAAAAGATGTTTTCAAATGTCAAAGCAGCAAAAAATTATGAAAATAATAAGTTGTTACTTGAAAGAGTTTTTTAATTAGTAGGACTTAACTGTAATGGTTAAAATAAGAGCTGTGCTACAGGAGATAACACAAATGAAGCTGGCACAAGTTTATACAATGATCAAGCGCTATAATAGGGTGATAATCCTGACGCGTTTCGATCCCGTTGGGTCATCTTCAGAGGATTGAGGTGCTGTGACAAAATTTACGTATTAGAGTTCATGGATGTGACCATAAAAATATAATATAATATATATATGTTTAACAGTATAATTACCAATCACATTGTGTTTGAGCAGTTTCTCCTGAGCTTATAATTCTCCAACGTCTTCCCCACCGGGTCCCGACAGGGGTCCCCGGCCGTCCACCACGTCAGCAGGGGGAAAAGGGGGGGTTTCACTCGTCCATGCGTGTCTTACAAGGAGTCACACCAAGTGGATATTTCCCAAAACTGGGGAGGAGCGTGGGGGCAAGCGAGCGAGACCTGCAGCCAAAGCATCAAATAACAGACAACTGTACCATCAGTGCGTTCTGTTTAGCACGGATAGAGATATACCGTATTTATCGGCGTATAACACGCACTTTTTTCCCCTTAAAATCAGGGGAAAGTCGCAGGTGCGTGTTATACGCCGATCCCCGCCGATCCCAAGCTGTCCAAATGTCAAAATCGCGGACCGCGATTTGAAAATGGCACCGCCGGAGCCGAAGTACACAGAGCCGGTCCTCGGCTCTTTCCGGCTGCTCTCGTTTACTTTCGGCTCCACTCGTAGTCCCGAGCGGAGCTATCCGAACCTACTCGGATAGCTCCGCTCGGGACTACGAGTGGAGCCGAAAGTAAACGAGAGCCGCCGGAAAGAGCCGAGGACCGGCTCTGTGTACTTCGGCACCGGCGGCGCCATTTTCAAATTGCGGACCGTGATTTTGAAGCCCTGGAAGCAGGGACAGGGGATCCCAGGCTGCACTGGGGCAAGGCTGCACTGGGGAAGGCTGCACTGGGGAAGGCTGCACTGACAAGGCTGCACTGGGGAAGGCTGCACTGGGGAAGGCTGCACTGACAAGGCTGCACTGACAAGGCTGCACTGACAAGGCTGCACTGGGGAAGGCTGCACTGACAAGGCTGCACTGGGGAAGGCTGCACTGACAAGGCTGCACTGGGGAAGGCTGCACTGACAAGGCTGCACTGGGGCAAGGCTGCACTGGGGAAGGCTGCACTGACAAGGCTGCACTGACATGGCTGCACTGACAAGGCTGCACTGGGGAAGGCTGCACTGACAAGGCTGCACTGACAAGGCTGCACTGACAAGGCTGCACTGACAAGGCTGCACTGACATGGCTGCACTGACAAGGCTGCAATGAAGGGCATTTAAATGTAAGTTTTTTTCCCTTCAACTTCCCTCCTAAAAGTTTTTTTTCCTTAAAATTCCCTCCTAAATTGGGGTGCGTGTTATACGTCGGTGCGTGTTATACGCCGATAAATACGGTATGTATCATGTGTCACTTTTTGAAAAAAAGGATAACTCTGTTTATAATTTATTTATTATTTGTTTGATGTTGTCTGTACTTATTGGGGTCAGCGATGTATGAATATTCCCATAGTGGTGATGGTAACAAAGGGGGGGGGGAGGGGTTAACAAGGGTAGATAGGACTGCATGTAGATATCAGTATGTCAGAGTATGTAATGTAATAAGTAAATAGTGGTATCTATGTGTTGGCCATGAAATAAGTGACAAAGTAGGGTGAGAATATAGGAATGTAAAGAAAAAGGCGAGTGTGGGGAGAACATGTGAGGAAAGAAGAGGACAGGCAGACTAGTAGGGAAGGGGAAAAAAAATAAAAATAAAATAATATTAATAATAATAATATTGGAGGGGATAGATATGCACTGTCTAGCAGAATTTAGCTTGGTATGTGTTCATGCAAAGTGAAAGATGAAAAAGATGTTTTCAAATGTAATTGGTGAATCCAGTAATGAACATTTTTGAATATTCAGAAAGCTTTTGTTCCTAGTAAATGGGCAAGTTACATTATTCTGCCAGAATAAATCAAATAAAATTTCCTCTCATAAACTAGTTTTTCTTGCATGATTTAAGAGAATACGTTTTAGGACATTCAGCACACATCTTTTCAATTTTATTCCTGAAAAAAATAAGCTCATTTATGTTTGTTATTCAGATTTAAAAGTTGCCTTAGACAGCCTAACAGCAGTTATGGTACATGAAAAACTAATTTTTACATTAGATGGTCCCAGGTGATAATCACGTATATGGACTACAAGCACTTTTGTGGAGAAAAACGCAACTCTGATGACTATTTGATCAGACACGATGCTCTTCTGCTTGGTTAGGTAACATATTATTTCTAGCACATAAATTCTGTAAAATGCCCAGAACATGCACAAAAATATATAGCATTTGTCATGCATAAACCACCAGGTCAGTGTATGTTTTGTGGTTTTTAAACAACAAGAACATCAAGATAACAAATGATTCAGGTATGCTGTTATGTATGCAATTATTTGTTTACAAGAATTTGAAATGTACAGACAATGGAAAGCCTTGCAGCATGCATTTATAACTCTAGATCTGTATAATAAAGTCTGGGAACCATGGCCTTATGCATAACAGACTTTGTAGCATAGGGCACTATGTTCCCTGAAACATATTTAAATAAACACTGTATGTGTTATTGGGCTGAGATTCTGACACAGCTATGACACTATTCCCCCTTTACATTTTCTTTCTCCTCTTTTTGTTCCCTATGCAGCTACCTTTCTAGTTTATTCTTTTCAGCGTGACTGAACATATCCCATTTACAAAGCCAGATACAGTCTTCCTATGTAAATAAAACAGGTAAATGTCCATGTATCATTGCAATCTGGTACTGCTTGTACTGAGTCTGGGGGTGACTCCTTAATGATGTATAAACCAACAAGAACTGCAACTGGTAATCCTCAAGCCAATTATTATAAACTCTGCTCAAATGTGCATTTTTATCCTGTAAGCCACATAAGACACCCAGATGTAACAACATTTTGTTATATTTACAAATAGTATGTTATAATGTGTTGCAATTAAAAATAATTAAATAGGCCTATGGTGCTATCAAAATCTAAAATATACCTTACTGAATTACACAAAATGAACAGCCATATTCCTTCCGTTTGTGGAAGATGTGGCACATAGTCAGCAACCATATCCAATATTTTTCAAACTTGGATATAGTCCATCACTCTTGATCTAATTATATGTTTCATTGCATAACCCTCCCCACAGGGTACCCAGAGCAACACTCCACTACATATTCCATACACACCATATTTCAATACTTGACATCACTTGGATCAGAAGAACATTCAACTTTTTATGGTTGCTGTATGCATTCTACAAGTACCTAATTTGTACAAGTAAATTGTGTAGCCCCCTGTTCTAATGTGCAATCTTGTGTATTATTTATTGTATATACTGTACATCTATGATTTTCATGTTTCAAATATATACATAATAATAGAAAAATAATAATAAAAGTAATGCAAATTATTCAAAAGTGTGTATAAAATGCAGTGCATGAGTCCATGTCATCACTATGCTGATGTGGTCCTAACAATCATTATTGTTATTATTATTATTAAACAGGTTTTATATAGCTCCAACAGTTTGCGCAGTGCTTTACAACATGAGGGCAGACATTACAGTTACATTACAATTTGGTACAAGAGGAATCAGAGGGCCCTGCTCGTTAGAGCTTACAATCTAAAAAGGAAGGGTCAATTGATACAAAAGGTAATAGCTGCGGGGGGATGAGCTGATGGAGGAAGTAAAACAGTGTTAGGTAGAAGCAGGATAGGCTTCTTAGAAGAGAAGGGTTTTCAGGGATCGCCTAAAGATGGATAGATTAAGGGACAGTTGGACAGATTGGGGTAGGGAGTTCCAAAGGATGGGAGAAGCTCTGGAGAAATCCTGCAGGTGAGCATGGGAGAAAGCGACAAGGGAGCTAGAGAGCAGGAGGTCTTGGGGTGTCCGAAGAGAGCAGCTTGGTTGGTATTTTGGGACTATGTTAGTGATGTAGCTGGGGCAGAGTTATGAAAGGCTTTGTAAATTATTGTTAGTACTTTGAGTTTTATTCATTGGGTGAGTGGAAGCCAGTGGAGGCATTGGCAGAGAGGGGTGGAGGACACTGAATGGTTGGTAAGGTGGATGAGTCTCGCAGCGGCATTCGTTATGGACTGAAGGGGGATAGTCTATGTAAAGGTAATCCAATGAGGAGGGAGTTGCAGTAGGCGAGGCGAGAGATGACCAGGGAGTAAATTAAAAGCTTGGTGGTGTCATTCGTTAAAAAGGGGTGTATTCTGGAAATGTTGTGGAGGCTATGGCGGCATGATTTGGACAGGGATTGTATGTGGGTCTGAAAGGACAGTTCAGAGTCTAAGGTTACTCCCAGCACCCTGGCATTTGGGGACGGACTGATAGATGTGCCATTGATCTTGACAGAGAAGTCAGGGGAGGGGGCAGGTGGGGAGGAAATATTAAGAGCTCGGTAGATTAGATTAAGTTTGAGGAAGTGGTTTGACATCCAGACTGATATGTCTGTTAGTAGATCAGTGATGCGTGAGGAGATTGATGGGGTGAGCTGAGGGGCAGAGAGATAGATTTGGGTGTCATCAGCATATGAATGGTAGTGAAAGCCATGGGAGGCTATCAGCAGACCCAGGGAGGACATGTAGATCGAGGTCCAAGGACAGAACCTTGGGGGACCCCAACGGTAAGAGGATTTGGAGAAGAGGAAGTGGAGTTGTAAGTGACACTGAAGGTGCGATGAGACGTTCAAACGTTCAAGGAGTTTGGAGGCGAAAGGGAGTAAAGAGATGGGTCTTAGGTTGTTAAGATTGGTGGAGTCTGAGGCCTTTTTTGGTATGGGAGTGACTAGCGCATGTTGTAGAGGGTTGGGGAAGATGCCAGTAGAGAGTGAGAGGTTGAAGATATGAGTTAAGGAGTGTAGGATTGAGTCAGATGGTGACTGTAGTATTTGAGAAGGAACAGGGTCCAGGGGGCAGGAGGATAGATGGGCATTACAAAAAGGTTTAGTGACTTCCTCTATAGTAGCTGGGTTAAAAGAGGGGAGCATTGATTGTGCAGGAGGACAAGGAGTGTAAAGTGAGGGAGATGTCTGTAGAGCAATTTTTGAAGTGATTAGCAATCTCCTGGCAAGTAAGTTAGTGGGTGGGGGTAATGGAGGATGAAGTAGAGTGGTAAAGGTAGAAAAGAGTTGATGGGGACTGCGTGAAAGGGTGTTAATGAGAGTGATAAAGTAGGTCTGTTTGGCAGTGTGCAGGCAGGAATGGTATTTTTGAAAGGCAGATTTATATTGGCATTATATTGTCTTTCTCATATTAATATTGCATATTAGATATTCTTTATCTGAGATCCATGTATTGATTCTCAGATCCAGATCCATCAAAACAATAACTACCTACCCAGGCAACTTCATCCCCTAGTCTGATGTTAGTTAAAGTGCAGTTTTCTGTATTAGAACATTCCATTCATTATGACCTCCTTACTGAATTATATAGAGATCATCAGTGACTTTGATTGGCCGTTGGATAGAAGCCAGTTTGAATCTGTAGCCATTAGTTAGTTAAAGCATTTGTAAGGCCAATGGATATCTAACGGCCTTGTGTGATAAAATATGACAAAAACATGGATGTATTGCTTACCTTTTTGTCTAGTTTTTATACATAAAGATGATTATGCTGTAAAAGATAGGGGTGGCAAACTGTTAAACTTGTTAATATTGTGGATTGCTATTGCTGGTCAATTCTAAATATGCTAATTAGCTAATTAAGCTGAAAACCTATGAGATACATGTTAAGCTCTTGGTCCAAATTAATATTTCATATTCATGGGAAACAGGAATATACCAAAACAGAATGGTTAAAAAACAGCTTGGAGGTTTAAACCAGTTACCTTTCTGCATGGCAATGACCCTGTAAGCACTGTATATCTACAAAAGAAATAGTTCTGTGAATACAAAATCAGTATTCTTGAGTGGCATTTGTAATCTCCGTTAAATATTTGTGTTTTGAACTCAAGAAAGACAATCTCCAAAGAAAACTAGAGCATTAGGTCTGCATTGATTCTCTCAAGAGTAATAAAAAAAATTCCATTTAACTTATATGACAGTATAGACAATTTGCAGATTGAGCATAGTTAAAGCTACTGTACATTTTTTTTTCTTCAACAAAATGGTATCAATCGGATGTCCAAAGAGGTGAAGTGGTGAAGTGAACTTTGCATATTTTTCATTCAATATATTTTGAATTGATGTTAAAAAAATACATCCCAGTTAACTATGCAAGCACAGAACTTTGCATCTTCTAAAGATGACATGCCATCAGCAATGCCTTATGGTCAGTATAGCCACAGCACAACAATGCTCCCTATTAGCTGTCTCACACATAGACCCGGGGATGCTGTCACGCAATATCTCAGGAAATATGATTATATATTATTGTTTCCAAAACTCCAGTACAGGTGAAAAGCATTCTGTTTCACATGTGTATCTATAAACTTGCATGTGGCACCAATAAAAGCAATTTTTGTGTGGTGCTCTTCATTCACAAGCACAGACACTTGGATACATAGATCTACGTTGAGTAATATAGAGTAAGTCCTATTCCTAACCTCTTGAGTCTCACTGCTGTTTATAAATGGTAGATGGTATTAGAGGCTTTTAAACATACTCACAGCTGCTAAAACAGCTGGGAATGTGTGTACGCTTGTCAAGCCAAACGTTGGCTTTCTGGTGGAAGTGATTAATTTCAAATCTTCTGCTGTTCCACCTACATGTTCAGGATGGGCATGGCAGGTGTTGCCTGAGAGAGCATCTAATGGAGGATGACCTCTGCTTGATTAGCTGCAGGGAAGACATTCGGGCTATAATAGGCACCCGCTGGCTCATTAAAGAGAACTTGTCACTCCATAAATGCTGTCATGTGGGTATGCCTACATGTGATAACAGTGATTGTGTTACAAGAATTAGATATTATCAAACACATTGAAGTTAAAGCAATAATTCTAGAACCATTATTCACAGTTTACTCTAAAATGATGATCCGTAAAGCCTTTTAACATGTTACCTGTGGACAATTTGGGGTACTAGAGTTTGTTGCCAATTTATGGACACACAGTTTTAAGGCTTGACATGTCAAGTATCCATTTACTTGATATCTACCACTGTTGTTACCTTGCCACTCCATGTCTACTTAAATCTGTTAGATCCAAACTCTAAGGAATCCTAGCATCCCTGGTATAATTTTTGAAATAAGTAGCTCACGGTACTTTTCATGCTTTCACTACTTTTGGCCATATTTCTACTGCTGCTGTCTAAGCATGCCAAGCTGCCCCCCTACTTTCCCCCATGCTCAAAGAAATTGTTTTTCTTTTTTAAAGAAAGGTTAACACATTGCGACTTCCATGACTGTAATGCCCTGTACACACAATCGGACATTGATCGGACATTCCGGCAACAAAATCCATGGATTTTTTCTGACGGATGTTGGCTCAAACTTGTCTTGCATACACACGGTCACACAAAGTTGTCGGAAAATCCAATCATTCTGAACGCAGTGACGTAAAACGCGTACGTCGGGACTATAAATGGGGCAGTAGCCAATAGCTTTCCTCTCTTAATTTATTCTGAGCATGCGTGGCACATTGTGCGTCGGATTTGTGTACACACGATCGGAATTTTGTTGTCAGAAAATTTTATAGCAAGCTCTCAAACTTTGTGTGTCGGAAATTCAAATGGAAAATGTGTGATGGAGCCCACACACGGTCGGAATTTCCGACAACAAAGTCCTATCACACATTTTCCGTCGGAAAATCCGACCGTGTGTAGAATCTGCTAATATTCCCTCTGAATTTTCCAGACTGAGTAACAGTTTTTGACTGCCAGGAGCTTTCCAAACCTTTCTGAAAATTTTTTTTATCATTTGTTGCTCTGTGATAGATACTTTTTTGGAGCCTGGTTGAGATTCCCATTGAATTTATTGAGGTTCCAGTTCTAAAGTTCTTGTGACTTTTGTGAATTTTTTTAAAAAGTTCAGCCGAATTACCACTGACCTAATTTTTAAGAATTTTCTCATCTCTAGGCTCTAGTAAATAGTGTTTAACCGCTTTCTGCCCTATAGTAATTTTGTCTATAGGTCGGGCGGGAGCTCTGCTATCCTGGGTGGACATCATATGGCGTCCTCCCAGGATCATGCCTCGCACATTTCCCACAGGCCATGCTGAAGCGGGATCTGTCATGATCAGGCTGCTTTCAGTACCATGTGATCGCTGTGACCAATCACAGTAGATCACATAACAATTGTGCACAATAGATAGCTTCCATTCATACCACTATTGTGTTGATCTCTGTGATTCATCACAGTCATCACATGGCACAGAAAGGGCCAATCCCAGCCCATATGTACCATGTGATTAACTGTGGCCGATCACAGCTAATCACAATAGTATATGCTGAATGAATGGATTATATTCAGAAAAACAATTGTCGCTTATAACAGCGATTATCACTGTTATAAACAATCATTAGTGTGTTTAAAGAAATCCTGATTACCTCTCCAGAGTAGTACAGTGTTACTATAGTAACACTGTATTGCTCTGGTCACAGTATGTAAAAAAAAAAAAACGTAAACAATGAATAAAAAAAAGAACAAATATATTTTAAAAATGTAAAAAAAATTTAATTTTTTTTATTTTTTACATACTATGACTGGTCAGTTTCTCGGATCACCACCACACCATTTATATAATGACACTGTACTGCACTGGTATAAAAAAAAGTGAAAAAAATGATTTTTTAAATTTCTTAATTTTCCAAAAAATTGTGACAAAAAATACAACTTCAAAAACCTTGCCATGCCTCTTACTAAATACCTTTGATTGTCTACTTTCCAAAAACTGGTAATTTAGGGGGTATTTGTACTGTCCTGGCATTTTTGGACCTCAAGAAATGAGATAGGCCCCCAGTAAATCAGGATTGATCGATTTTCAGATATATATACACCATAGTTTGTGGAGTCTATAACTTTTCTACAGACTAAATAATATACACCGATTTGATTTATTTTCACCAAAGACATGTAGCAGTATACATTTTGACCTAAACTTACAAAGTAAGATTATCTATGTGCAAAATTTTATAACAGAAACAAAGAAAATGTTTATTTAGCAAAAAATAAAAAACCCAGTGGTGATTAAATTTTACCAAAAGAAAGCACTATTTGCGTAAAAAAATATGACATTTTATTTTTGGTATAGTGTTGCTAATCATGCAAATGTCATTCAAAGTTTACAGTGCTGAAAGCTGAAAATTGGCCTGGGCAGGAAGGGGGTGAAAGCATCTGGTATTGAAGTGATTAATAGTAAAGTCCACTCTAAACACTTGGCACACTTTACCTTATAGAAGTTAAAATGTAAGTGGTACATTTCATGTAGCTAACTGAATATATTTTGAGCTGCAAGCTTAAACTATTGCCTAAACGTTTAATTGCCTACTACTACCTATGGCTAGCACAATACATTACTATACTGCTCTACATTACTCTATTACATTACGCTACTGCTAATACCTTACTTTGGTAATCAACCAATGCATGCTTAAAGAGGCAAACACATATGGCACTGTTGTTATCTAAAAGTCATGTTGTCTTGATGAAGGGGTCCTGTTGAGAAATAACTATGGATTTGTCCCTCTGCTTACAACTTCAGCACTCACTCAGGTCTCTGCACTGTATGGAGTACCAGAAGAAATGTCCCCACCCACCACATATGGGATGCTGGTAGACAGTAAAATATTGCTGTTTAAACCAGTTTGTGCCATTATTTGTGCTTACCTTTGATTGGCTTAAGATGTCTGTAATGGTCCTTGCACGAGTAAAGACCTATAAAAGAGAGAAAAATGTGCCATAACAGTGCAGTCAGTGGGATCAAGAGAAAGAAGCACATCGCCTGAGGCTGTATCATGGTTTCAGTGCTGCGCCAGATAATGGAGTGGGCCGGATCCGACGACGGAGAATGGTGGCTTCGGTCCCGTTTATCTATGCCTCCCCCTTCATCCTCGGCTTACAGAGTTCCCCATTCAGCTCCTTCGGCTTCTTCGCGTCCTCCTTACTGCCAAGACCCGCTTGTGGATGTCGCCTCTCATGTTCTTCCGGATCTTTCTCTGGTTGCGACTGCCTCCTCCTCCTGTTGGGGACTGCCTATTGACCCTGTGACGCAGGATCACTCGTTTGGAGTTCTTCGTGATGGTTTCAGCTACTCTACTATCTCAGAAGATGGCGCATGCGCAATACAATCTGCGGCTGTGAAGAAGAGAATCTGTAAGAGGCCATGAAGATTCAAATCCCCTTCTATGCCACAGGATTCTGGAAGAGAAATGAAAAAGACAAGTCTCAAGAAAAGCAGTAAGAAACGTCATTTAAATATCAAATTGCATGATAACATTGCTCACTGCTCAGATGTTCATACACTGGAAATTACCCCCCTTCAGTTTCTGGAGCACTATGTGTTGATGTGCCTGCTGTTGATGCTGTCGTTATGACAACTAGCAATACACAGGATGCTGTATCTGCTAATTCCATGGCTGCTAATGCGGTTACGCAAGGCCTTGTTTAGGCTGCCCAGTCTAATTTGCAAATGTCCAGAGGTGAGTCTTTAGATGCCTCCCTTTTACAAGACTTTGCTTTGAATATGTCTAAATTATGGTCTAAATTGTTACCTACTTCTATGTTACCTCATTCTACTGCCCAAACTGGTTTAGCCTCTGTATGGAGATATAATATGCATACTGCTGTGGATTCTCCTGTATTACAAAATATTGCTTTGTCTGCCCCTACTATGTCTGCAGATCCTTCTTTTATGGCTGTATCTACTATACCTGAATTGTGTATGACAGAAGTTCTTTCTTGCAAATTGTCACTGTTAAGTTTTCATTTAAATATTGCCATAAAAGAAAACATATGGAAAGGAGAGTATGTTGATTTGCTTAAATTGTTACCTTCTTTGAAAAAAAATAGACTTAAAAAAAGAGATGGTGAAAAATTGGAGGATGAACGGCGAAGGTCTAGTGATTGGAGGATGAACGGCGAAGGTCTAATCCTCGTAATTTAAACAATTGGTTGCAAGCATTTTGCATATATGCTAGTATTATGGGTGAAAAACTCCCAGAATTGTGCAGAGGTATGTTCCAACATGTAGAGATCATTTTAGAGGCATATAAGAATTTTCCAGGTTTGTCCTGGTTCTTTTACGATGAGTCTTTCTGGCAAAAGCTTTCTGTACATAACTCGCTAAAATGGGGTATGAAGGATGTTGGCCTTTGGCTAAATCTATTGTTGCCACAGAAACAAGCTGTTAAGCCACGTACGCCTATTGCTGGACCTTTTCGTAGAGGATTGTGTTTCAATTTTAATGAAGGTCATTGTAAATGGCTTAATAGTTGTAGATACAAGCACGAATATGCTCATTGTACAGGACCACACCCAGCTGTTCATTGCTTTAAAAAGCAGAATCAGCATACTCCTTCTGCTTTAAGGGATACATTTGTTAAAAGTGGTAACTCCAGTGATATTGGTAAACGTGTTACCATGGCTTCTGCTATACCCAGATCGCAAGAAAGCGGACATGTTAATTGATGGTTTCCATTTTGGTTTTATTTTACCTTCTTTTTCAGATATTGTTTGCATCGTTTTTCAGAATTTAACTTTAGTTGCTTTACATAAAGATGTTGTTTGGGTTAAACTTTATAAGGAACTTGAAGAAGGTAGAATTGCCAGCCCCTTTGATCGTCAGCCATTTTCTAATTTTAGGGTCTCTCCTTTAGGGGTTATTCCAAAAAAATCTTTTCAGGATTATACATCATTTATCTTTCCCTGATGTTTTTTCTTTGAATGATGAAATTGATTCCAGTTTGTGTTCTGTGTCTTCTTCTTCATTTGAGGATGCTTTGATTAAAATCAGAGCTGTTGGTAATTCTGCATTGTTGGCAAAAGCTGACATAAAATCGGCTTTCCGTCTTTTGCCTATATGTCTGTCTGCGTTCAATTATTTAGGCTTTGTTTTTGACAATAAATATTTCTTTGATAATTGTTTGCCCATGGGTTGTTCTATCTCCTGTTATTATTTTGAACTTTTTTCTACTTTTCTAGAATGGGTAGTTTGTTATCGTTCGGGTTCTTCTAATTGTATTCATTATTTGGATGATTTTTTATTTATAGGTAAAGCGGATACTTTAGAATGTTTATTTATTTTCACTGAATTTAAGATGATTTGTTGTTTGTTCAGGGTCCCTTTAGCTCCTGAGAAATATGTTTCCTCAACCACAGTTGGACTTTTTAGGTGTGCAAATTGACACTGTGGCCATGGAATTTCGTCTCCCTATGGAAAAAATTGTAAAGACTAGGATGTTGTTGGATTTTGTTTTGACTAAACAAAAGGTGCAATTGAAAAATTCAATCTTTGTTAGGTTTATTGGCTTTTGCTGCTAGAGTAATGCCTATGGGAAGAATTTTCTCAAAACGCCTTTATAGGGCTATTTCAGGTGTTAAATATCCTAGACATTTTATTAGAATCACATCCGACATTCGTGCCGATTTGTTGGTTTGGCACAAATTGTTGTTTTCTTTTAATGGATGCTCTTTGTGGCAAACCTCTTTTTGTATCGCCTCTGCTCTTCACCTTTATACAGATGCTTCTGGGGCTTGTGGATATGGGGCCTTTTGGCAGGGTGGTCGGCTGATAGATGACATTCTTCTTGGATTGATAAAGGTTTTGTTAATAATATTGTTCTTCTTGAATTATTTCCTGTTATTGTAGCTCTTGAATTATGGGGTGTACAGTTTAGGAATAAGAGGATACTTTTGCATTCGGATAATAAAGGGGTTATTTTTGCAATTAATTGTTTGGTTTCTAAATCACTTCCAGTTATTACTATTCTTCGTTATTTAGTGTTTCAGTGTTTAGAATTTAATATATGGTTGAAAGCAAAATGTGTTCCAGGAGTTCATAATGTCATTGTTGACTCATTGCCTCGCCAACAGATAGGCAGGTTTCGGGAATTGGTTCCGGATGCAGACATGATCGGAGAGTCATGTCCTTCTCATTTATGGATGCTGATCTGAATCCGGTGCAAAATCTATACAAAATTCTTTGGCTCCATCCACATGGGCATGTTATGAAACCGCGTGGAAAATGTGGTGTTCATTTCTGCAACATTACAATATGTCTAATGACTACATTACTGAAGATTTAGTTTTGTCTTTTTTGAATTTTTTGATGGCAAGACAATACTTTTATTCGTATATTGTGAAGACATTAGCAGGAGTGTCCTTTTTTAGAAATTTACATGGTGATACTTCCTGCTCTAAATTTTTTTTTCTGTTAAATTGGCATTGAAAGTATCGTAAAAAACACAGATTGCCGGATCAGAGATTACCTATTACAAGTGATCTATTGGGTAAAATATGCACAACTACTGAGCTAGTGTGTTTTTCGCCTTTTGAAGCGTTAGTGTTTAAACTTTCTTTTTGTTTGTGTTTCTATGGAGCTTTCAGAATCTCTGAACTGCTTCCTCATAATCGATCAACTAGTTTGGGTCTTCTGATGTCTTCTGTGAGTCTTTATTCTGGGGTTCTTCGTATTTTGTTATGCAAGAGTAAAAATGATCAATTTGGTCATGGTCGTTGGATTACTGTCCACAAGCATATAGATGTGTCCATATGTGCAGTGTCCCTGACTCAAAATTACTTAGCACTACGACCAACTCTTGATAAACAATTCCTTATTCATGCGAACAGTGACCCGTTGACAATTTATCAATTTAATGCTGTTTTGAAAAAATGTCTGCATAATTTGCAGCTGGGTCATTTTGCAATTTCATCACACTCTTTTCGTATTGGCGCTGCTACTGTTGCTGCGAGTTTAGGTTTTTCTGAATCTATTATTAAAAATATTGGTAGATGGAGATCCCAGTGCTACAGTTCTTATGTTCGTCCTAACGTTTTTATTTAATTTTCAGATTCTTCATTCATCACTTGGATCATCGGACATTTTTACATGTACTGGGCTCATAGAAGAGCTGAATTCCGCTGTTATGGTAGTAATTTAGATCTACCTACATCTTGCTTTGCCTTATATTGGTATGGGCATCGCGGATTGAAATGGACAAATTTTCGTAGTGTTATCTTTATTATATTTAAAATGGCCTGTTCCTGATATTATCTTCCATTTGGCTGGAAACAACCTTGGTCTCAGCAAGACTTTAGACATTATCTATCTTCTTCTATCTATCTTGGTCTTTTCGGAGATTATTCCTCGTTTCAGTTGGCTTTCACCCGTATGGAAGCATTTTGATAAAATATGTAAGAATGTAAATAGAGCTGTTGCTATGTTATGCCTGTGTTGAATGGACTGTCTTACAGACATGTGGATTTGGAGGGTGGTATACTTAGTTTTTACCGTCCTGATGGAATCCACTTGTCTGATATTGCACTGGACATCCTAAATATGGATCTACAATCTTGTGTGGAATTGGCCGTGGGCCGGTTGGGGTGCCGTGCTTACTTATTATACATTAGCTCAGCATGTGAGACTTTGAGTTATAGTTTAGTTAGCTTGAGCTTTAATAGCTATGCTACAAAATGTGTTGTTGTTGTTGGTATGTTAATATCTATATTTGATAATAAACAGTTAAAAAAAAATTATATATATATATATATATATATATATATATATATAATAAAAGGCCACGGCCATTTAAATCCACACATTTATGAGTACAGTGTTATAATATTATTTATATGTTAACATTAATTACATAGTTCTGCCTAGCATACCATAAAAGTGGTGGGAGGGGCAAGAAATGTCTCCACCCACCACATATGGGATGCTGGTAGACAGTAAAATATTGCTGTTTAAACCAGTTTGTGTCAGCTATTTGTACTTACCTTTGATTGGCTTAAGATGTCTGTAAAGCTCCTGGCATGAGTAAAGACCTATAAAAAAAAGAAAAATGCGTCATAACAGCGCAGTCAGCAGGATCAAGAGAAAGAAGCACATCCCGCCCTCCCATCCCATGTCGCGGCTCATATTATGAGGCTTTTGTCCTTTTCTTTAAAAAGGGACTTTGTGCTATGGTTTAGTTAGCTTGAGCTTTAATAGCTAAGCTATAAAATGTGTTGTTGTTGGTATGTTAATATCAGTATTCGATTATAAACAGTAAATATATATATATATATATATATATATATATATATATATATATATATATATATATATATATATATATATAATAAAATGCCTCACCCATTTAAATCCACACATTTATGAGTGCATTGTTATAATTTTATTTATATATTAAAGTTTATTTACATAGTTCTGTCTAGCATAACAGAAATTGAAAAAATCCTTATTTACTATTGACAGTTAACTGTCACTAACTGTCCTATGTCACTAGTAATAATGATGCATGAATCGGTCCCCTTAAGATTTATTTTAAAGTATTGTTATGTATTCAGTTTTTCTGAAAAAAAAATATATGTACATAGTTTCTCCAAAGTTTTGTCATATTAATATTCACCACCAGCTGAATATCCCTGAATATGACACAAAGCTTGCTTATAAACTAGAAGTAAATTAATTTAAAATCTAAACCTCCATGCAAGTAGCACTAATGTCCTACTTGATTTGAGTGAAATGGATAAAGTGATGTGTACAGCAGCACACAAAATTACTCTGTAATGTGCATTTAAATAAGCTGTTGCACCTAATGTCATGTTGTAATACATGCTTGATAGCTTACAATGATTTACTTGCAGTTAGAAAACAATATGTGATGCATTATTGCACAAAAAATGATACTAAATGACTTCAATTTTATTAAATGCACACTTTTCGGTTACATATCATCAGACACATTTTATATGCAGAATTCTCCCACTATCAGTTGTTGATGTTACCTTAATAACCCTTTCAGTACTCAGAGGTTTGTGTATCTATTTTTCTAAGAATATTTCTGTAAGCTTTTTATGTCTTTTGCTTACAGCAGATTCATTTTAAACGACACAGTTCTTCAGTTATTTAAATTCATTCAAAGGAGTAAACAGACCTGTATGAAGATATACTATTTTACTACTACAATTACATAATGTTTAAAGGAAAATAAATGAGCACATTCAAAACAAATTATGCAAAGGACAGTTTGTATGTATAAGGTGGTGTAATCCTTAGCTTCAGTACATAATTTGCCCAGCCAAACATTGGTTATGCAAATGCATTAGCTAACCTTGAATAGAACAAGATCTAATCAAGTACATGCTAAGATTAAAATCGGGAAGCATCCAAATTCTTCAGGAGGTATTGGGTGGCTTGTAACCATGGAGACTCATGCTGGGCACACAATTGTACATAAATGGATATTAAAAGGAAAAGAAATGTGCCACTTTGGGAGGCAGTCAAAGGTACCCTGGAAATCCCTGCCATCATCATATCATTTCCATTACTGTCAATTCACAGCAGGCAAACAACACAAAGACAAAACTTTAGTTTAAAAGTTTTAAAACTCTAAAAAAATGCATTATTTAAACTTATTCAAAAAATGAGGTCATATTTTTCTCTTAAATGCTTAATAAAATTATTTGTTGCTGTCCAGATCCCTTTATTATTATCTATGCTATACTGTTGTGTGTGTGGTGTGCTCCCCTAGCAGAGATTATCCCTGAGCATGTGATTGTAGACTTGTAGTTCACTCTTCCTTTTAAAGCCCAGCTGAACTTTCAGCTTAACTTTGTTACAGTCATGGCCGAATTGAAAATCTCACAGAAAAGTATTGCAGTAACATATGTTTTGCTATACACATGTTTATTCCCTTTGTTGCCATCCATTTCTGGGTGCTTTTGACGTATGTTTGGGGTCATTATCCTGCTGGAAGACACAAGATCTCGGACACAAACCCAGCTGTCTGACACTGGGCTCTACAGTGCGACCCAAAATCCTTTGGCAATCCTCAGATTTCATGATCCCTTGCACACATTCAAGGCACCTAGTGCCAGAGGCAGCAAAACAACCCCAAAACATCATTGAACCTCCACCATATTTCACTCTAGGTACTGTGTTCTTTTCTTTGTAGGCCTCATTCCGTTTTTGGTAAACAGTAGAATGATGCTTTACCAAAAAGCTCTATCTTGGTCTCATCTGTCCACAAGACGTTTTCCCAGAAGGATTTTGGCTTACTCAAGTACATTTTGGCAAACTGTAGTCTTGCTTTTTAATGTCTCTGTGTCAGCAGTGAGGTCCTCCTGGGTCTCCTGCCATAGTGTTTCATTTCATTTAAATGTCGACGGATAGTTCGCGCTGACACTGATGCTCCCTGAGCTTGCAGGACAGCTTGAATTTCTTTGGAACTTGTTTGGGGCTGCTTATCCACCATCCGGACTATCCTGCGTTGTGACCTTTCATCAATTTTTATGTTCCATCCACGCCCAAAGAGATTAGCTACAGTGCCATGGGTTTCAAACTTCTTGATAATGTTGCGAACTGTGGACAAAGGCAAATCTAGATCTCTGGAGATGGACTTGTAACCTTGAGATTGTTGATATTTTTCCACTATTTTGGTTCTCAAGTCCTCAGACAGTTCTCTTCTCCTCTTTCTGTTGTCCATACTTAGTGTGGCACACACAGACACACAATGCAAAAGACTAAGTGAACTTCTCTCCTTTTTATCTGCTTTCAGGTGTGATTTTTATCTTGCCCACACCTGTTACTTGCCCCAGATGAGTTTAAAGGAGCATCACATGCTTGAAACAATCTTATTTATCCACAATTTTGAAAGGGTGCCAAGAACTTTGACCAGCCCATTTTTGGAATTTTGTGTGACATTATGTCCAATTTGCTTTTTTTGTTCCTTTTTTTGTTTTGTTCCAATACACACAAAGGGAATAAACATGTGTATAGCAAAACATGTGTTACTGCAATACTTTTCTGTGAGAAATACTTGATTTTCTGGAAAAATTTCTGGGGTGCCAACAATTTCAGCCATGACTGTATATACATGCCAGGTGCATCAGTACAAAAGCGATCGGTTGAGCTTTATGGACATGTGTCTAATTTTAATATAAATATGGGGGTAAAGGCCAAAGTAGAAAAGCATGTCCCCAGCATACTTGCTGTAGAGAAGAACCTTGCTCTTCGTGTGGAAGCAGTGGTCGCTCTGCAGAGGTTATACATGCCCCCTGCCGAGTCAGAGCCAGAGCCTCCCAATCAGCGGGAAGGATACGCTTTACCAATTGCAGAATTATAGGTGTGGCAGGGAGTGTTTTGTACCTCTGTAGAGAGATAACTGCTTCTACTCAGAGGCAAATGTCCCCATCTACACCAGGCTGGCAGGGGACAGACTTTTCTACTCACAGCTTTCTAAAGAAAAACTGTAAGACTTTGCATACCTTTGTTTGGATGTACAGTGCCTTGAAAAAGTACTCATACCCCTTGAAATGTTCCACATTTTGTCATGTTACAATCAAAAATGTAAATGTATTTTATTGGGATTTTATGTGATAGACCAACACAAAGTGTCACATAATTGTGAAGTGGAAGGAAAATGATAACTGTTTTTCAAAATTCCTGTGCTCCTCCACAAATTTATGAGTGTCTTAGCTAGCAAGTGCTCTTTGCTAGTTAGGACAGCTGGAGCCAGCAGCATCATAACAATGGATAACTGGTCCATAGCCATTCAGCTGCCAGCAGTAGATTTTGCAGCCAACAGCTAAAAGCAAATATAGGGGCAAAGATGCTCGCCGATGTCATTAGCAAAATATACAGTGGGGACGGAAAATATTCAGACCCCCTTAAATTTTTCACTCTTTGTTATATTGCAGCCATTTGCTAAAATCATTTAAGTTAATTTTTTTTGCCTCAATAATGTACACACAGCACCCCATATTGACAGAAAAACAGAATTGTTGACATTTTTGAAGATTTATTAAAAAAGAAAAACTGAAATATCACATGGTCCTAAGTATTCAGACCCTTTGCTCAGTATTTAGTAGAAGCACCCTTTTGATCTAATACAGCCATGAGTCTTTTGGGGAAAGATGCAACAAATTTTTCACACCTGGATTTGGGGTTCCTCTGCCATTCCTCCTTGCAGATCCTCTCCAGTTCTGTCAGGTTGGATGGTAAACGTTGGTGGACAGCCAATTTTAAGTCTCTCCAGAGACGCTCAATTGGGTTTAAGTCAGGGCTCTGGCTGGACAATTCAAGAACAATCACAGAGTTGTTGTGAAGCCACTCCTTTGCTATTTTAGCTGTGTGCTTAGGGTCATTGTCTTGTTGGAAGGTAAACCTTCGGCCCAGTCTGAGGTCCTGAGCACTTTGGAAAAGGTTTTCGTCCAGGATATCCCTGTACTTGGCCGCATTCATCTTTCTCTCGATTGCAAGCAGTCATCCTGTCTCTGCAGCTGAAAAACACCCTCACAACATGATGCTGCCACCACCATGCTTCACTGTTGGGACTGTATTGGACAGGTGATGAGCAGTGCCTGGTTTTCTCTACACATACCGCTTAGAATAAAGGCCAAAAAGTTCTATCTTGGTCTCATCAGACCAAAGAATCTTATTTCTCACCATCTTGGAGTCCTTCAGGTGTTTTTTAGCAAACTCCATGCGGGCTTTCATGTGTCTTGCACTGAGGAGAGGCTTCCGTCGGGCCACTCTGCCATAAAGCCCCAACTGGTGGAGGGCTGCAGTGATGGTTGACTTTCTACAACTTTCTCCCATCTCCCGACTGCATCTCTGGAGCTCAGCCACAGTGATTTTTGGGTTCTTCTTTACCTCTCTCACCAAGGCTCTTCTCCACCAATAGCTCAGTTTGGCTGGACGGCCAGCTCTAGGAAGAGTTCTGGTCATCCCAAACATCTTCCATTTAAGGATTATGGAGGCCACTGTGCTCTTAGGAACCTTAAGTGCATCAGAAATGTTTTTGTAACCTTGGCCAGATCTATGCCTTGCCACAATTCTGTCTCTGAGCTCTTCAGGCAGTTCCTTTGACCTCATGATTCTCATTTGCTCATTTTCTTATATAGACAGGTGTGTGGCTTTCTTAATCAAGTCCAATCAGTATAATCAAACAAAGCTGGACTCAAATGAAGGTGTAGAACCACCTCAAGGATGATCAGAAGAAATGGACAGCACATGAGTTAAATATATGAGTGTCACAGCAAAGGGTCTGAATACTTAGGACCATGTGATATTTCAGTTTTTCTTTTTTAATAAATATGCAAAAATGTCAACAATTCTGTGTTTTTCTGTCAATATGTGGTGCTGTGTGTACATTAATGAGGAAAAAAATTAACGATTTTAGCAAATGGCTGCAATATAACATAGAGTGAAAAATTTATGGAGTCTGAATACTTTCCGTCCCCACTGTATATATATATATATATATATATATATATATATATATATATATATTTATTTTTTTTTAATATATCATTTTTAATATATATGTATATATATGTATATATATATATATATGTATATATATATATATATATATATATATATATATATATATATATATACACAGTTGGTAGAAAGCTGGAAGCCACTGCGGTCCAAGCAACCATAAGCTCTGTGCAGGAAGCTGTCACATTTGTGACAACTTCCCAGCACATATGACCAACTCTGAGCCCTGGTGTTTGTACCCCAACTTAAACTTAATCTTAATTACTGCCAGTTTACTTATTTGTCTGTGAAGTGGTACACAGGCAGTCACCCTGGCAGATGATGCAGGCTCACCTGAGGTGTGGAGTCTAAGTACTAACTGGTGTTCATCAGAGCTCCTGATGGTGGAGATGGATTTTAATGCATGTTAGTACCAGGTTGTCCTCCTCAGGATCGCCCCAGCAAGAGGTGAGCAAGCCGGGGCCAGTAGTGGATAAGCAGGTAAGGATCAAACAGAAGGGTGGTCAGTAAACAAGCCAAAAGGTCGGTAATGAGTAGTTGCAGGTTGGGATCAGGCAGAAGCATAGTCGAGGAACAAGCCAAGGGTCGATAATGAGTAGTTGCAAATAAGGATGGCAGCAGGGAAGACAGGAGCGAGATACTGGCAAACAGGGTGTGCAGAGACATGGATTAAATCAGGACATTTGTGGGAGGAGCAAAGAGTTCAAGATTCAGCAGAAATCAAGGCACAAGATAGGGTTGTCCAACGGATCTGACAAGGCACTGTCCAGCATCTCAAGTAGCTCAGTGAGAAGATTCACTGCCAGACACAGCCGAGGTCCCAGGTTCAAGTCCAAATCCTGCCAGTAGGATCTCCATTGTTTCTTCCATCCACCTCAATTGCATTAATGGGGGACTTAATTGAGTTTTTTTCTGATCAGCCTCCTGGCTGATGGAAAAAAATGATTTATCTATAGCCGGTAAACAGCTTGAACAGAAATGGAAGGATTGTACAACTAGAGCGAAGCTTCAAACAAACATAGATAGCATTTTCACAAAAAAAACACAAAAATTAATTAAAATAAATCCTAGCCTCTTCTGCACTTGTTACACAGTCCCTCTCTAACAGGAAAGTGGACTTTATGTTCAGCTCACCTAAAATAAATGCTTTGTAGTCACAGGGCTGCCATTACAGTGTCTCTTTAGAGAAACTGTGCTGACAGTCAGATTAACATAAAAGGCCAATCACACTAGTAACTTAACCACATGACGACCACCGCATGTAGATATACGTCAACAGAATGGCACGGACAGGCTAATGGGCGTACAGGTACGTCCCTTTAAATTTGCCCCCATGTGGACGCGTGTGCATGACCCTGCCGCAAGCTCCATGATCGTGCCCACAGGACCCGCGGACTCGATGTCCGCCGGTGTCCCATGATCATGTCACGGAGCTGAAGAAAGGGGAGATGTCAGTGCAAACACAACATTTCCCCGTTCTTCCTAGTGTCATTGATTATCTGTTCCCTCTCATCGGGAGCAGCAATCAGTGACGTGTCACTCGTAGCCACGCCCCCTAACAGTTAGAATCACGCCCTAGGACACACTTGACCCCTTCCTAGCCCCCTAGTGGTTAACCCCTTCACTGCCAGTCACATTTACACAGCAATCAGTTAATTTTTAATCGCACTGATCGCTGTATATATGTGAAAGGTCCGCCATAATGTCGCAGTCACGATAAAAATAGCAGATCGTTGCCATTACTAGTAAAAAAAAAAATAATAATAAAAATGCCATAAATCTATCCCCTATTTTGTAGATGCTAAAACTTTTGCACAAACCAATCAATAAATGCTTATTACGATTTTTTTTACCAAAAATATGTAGAAGAATATGTATCGGCCTAAACTGAGGAAAAAAATGTTTTTTTATATATTTTTTGGGGATATTTATTAAAGCAAAAAGTAAAAAATATTGCTTTTTTTTCAAAGTTGTCGCTCTTTTTTTGTTTATAGCGCAAAAAATAAAAACCACAGAGGTGATGATATACCACCAAAAGAAAGCTTTATTTGTGGGAAAAAGGACATCAATTTTGTTTGGGAGCCACGTCGCACGACCGCGCAATTGTCAGTTAAAGCGACGCAGTGCCGAATTGCAAAAAGTGCTCTGGTCTTTGGCCAGCCATATGGTCCAGGGCTGAAGTGGTTAAAAGGGCCAGGCAAATACAATGTCTGGAATAACTTAGAAAGAATAGACTAACCCCCACCCTTTCCTTCACTCTAGGGGTTTCAAAGACAAACTGCCTTTTTTTTGTATGTGTTATAAAATACACAATCAAAGATATCTGGGGCAAATGTAAACACCAGCCAGTTGAACTGAATTGCTTCATCCATACTCCACATTTTAGAAAATCTCTGTATTTCTATAATGGTAGACTAAAAGAGTTAAGACTCCAACATGTTTTAAATAATTATAAAATATGCATATCAGTGTCATAACCAGTAGTGATCAATAAATCAACATGACGGCATTCAGATGGAACCAACATATTTATATATCGTATATATCTTGTAAGGTATTTTTAGGAAAATCTTTTCTGTATCACCATGCTTACCTCCATTTTGTGACAATGTCAGCTCTTCTGGATACATAGCAGCCATTTTAGAGCCATTTTAGAAATATATAAAACATGCTTAAAATATTGATGTGTCATCGCCTTCTTATTTATATGATATCAAGGTGAATTTCCAGAAGCATTAAAAAGGTGCCAGCTTTATATTGTGAAAGATCTAGTGGACATGGTTGGCATGTACAATTATGCAACCAAGGGAATATTATTTGATAATTGACTGACTATGATTATATAACCATCTGTAATTACCAATGATGTGTGGTTTGTTTAGTATCTTGATTTCATTGAGGACATAAAAGTTCTATGGTCTTAGGTGAGGTGGGTCATTTTACTGACACCATACATGTGTACAGAATATGTAAAAACAAAAAAAAACTATCTGATTTGGAGCTACTCACTGACTCATGTCACTGCTGTTTTTGCAACTGTCTTATTCAAGACTGGTTGAATAAGACTGGTGCACTGGTCCAAATCATTTGGTGGAGGGGGGATTATGGTGTGGGGTTGTTTTTCAGGGGTTGGGCTTGGACCCTTAGTTCCAGTGAAGGGAACTCCTAAGACATTTTGGATAACTTCATGCTCCCAACATTGTGGGAACAGGTTGGGGATGACCTCTTCCTGTTCTAAAATGACTGCGCACAACCAGTGCACAAAGCAATGTCCATAAAGACATGCATGAGAAAGTTTGGGGTGGAGGAGCTTGACTGGCCTGACCTCAACCCAAAAGAACACCTTTGGGATGAATTAGAGTGGAGAGTGCGAGCCAGGCCTTCTCGTCAAACATCAGCGCCTGACCTTACAATTACATTTCTGAAAGAATGGTCAAACATTCTCATTGACATACTCCTAAACCTTGTGGACAGCCTTCCCAGAGGAGTTGAAGCTGTTATAGCTGCAAAGGGTGGGTCAACTCAATATTGAACCCTATGGACTAAGATTGGGATGCTATTAAAGTTCATGCGTGTGTAAAGGCAGGCATCCCAATACTTTTCCCAATATAGTGTATATATATATATATATATATATATATATATATATATATATATAATTTGGATGGTTAGCTGCATTGGAACAGACTTATCATTAGGCGTTGAGGCAAAATAATTCAATTTTAGTCTCATCAGACCATAACACCTTTTTTCCATGCGGCCACAGAATCTTCAAGGCGCATTTTGGTAAAGCTCAGTCGTGATTGCATGTAGTTTTTCTTGAGAGATGAATTTTTTCTTGCGAACCTCCCATACAAGCTACATTTATGGAGAATTTGTGATATTGTTGTCACATGCACACAATAACCACTCTTTTTCCGCGTAAACACGATCGGAATTTTAGTCAGAAAAAGCTCTGATGGCTTTTCCGACGGAATTCCGATGGGATTCCGCTCAAGCTGTCTTGCATACACATGGTCACACCAAATTCTGACTATCAAGAACACGGTGACGTACTACACGTACGACGGGACTAGAAAAAAGTTCAATACCCAGTGCACCACCCTTTGGGCTCCTTCTGCTAAACTCGTGTTAGTAGAAGTTTGGTGAGAGACGATTTGCGCTTTTCAGACTCGTGCTTATTTCCGATCATTTTACCGCTGTTCAGTTTGTGCTTGTGTGTTTGTATCTGGTTTTCAGTGCCTGTAGTCTGTTTGTATCTGTTTTTCAGTGCATTCTTCTGTGCTCGTTTCTGATTTTCAGCTCGCTCTTCACAGGCCTTTCTGTTCTTCAGTGTGTTCTGTTAGTTCGTTCTGACCAGCCGACCGTTTTGAAGCCATGTTGCGCTTACGTACTCGTCGTAGAGTTCGTGCTGTGCGGGGGCTTGGTGTTGGGGTTCTTATTTTGACCCAAGCCCAGTCCATAACTAGGGTGTGGAAGAGTTCATGGACCAAGAATTGGTTATGACCAATTCTCTCATATGCCTCTGCTGCGTGAGATCCAAAAGAATAACCCTGATGATTTCAGGAATTTTCTCCGGATGACGGACCCCATTTTTCACCGTTTGTTGGTTTTGCTCACCCCTTATATTAGCAGGCAGGACACCTGCATGTGGCAAGCCATCACTCCCGAGCAGAGGCTAGTCGCCACCTTGCGGTACTTGGCGATGGGGAGAAGTCTACAGGACCTCAAGTTCTCTACAGGCATCTCCCCCCAGGCTCTGGGGGTCATTATTCCAGAGACCTGTTCTGCCATCATTCAGGTCCTGCAGAAGGACTATATTAGGGTAAGTTTTATTCTTTTATATGTATTCAATGTAGAATGCCCCTGTAGAAGTCCGATTAGGACGAAACGCGTAGGGATTTGCTTCTTTGCTCTCCACATTGCTTTATTTTTACTGTGATCACAATTTTATGCTATTGTATGCTGGTTTTATGAAAATAAAAACCCGAATTGATTTTGATCTGTACCATCTGGAGCCCTCTTCTTTTTACATATTTTTCATCATGAACTCGTTCACCCTACTCATCCAGCCATCATGGGCCCAAGGGTTGATCCACCTCCAGTTTCCTTGCTGACCACCTCAGGATACCTCAAGCTGTTTCTATCCATGCCTGTTCGATCTGGTGTCGCTGACATCAAGATCCACTTGTTCCGGTAAGAGTACCCATTTATTTCCTTTTTGTGATACCTCCTGCCAACATTAAATTTGATGTTCCTGACTGCTCACATGAAGATGTCCACTGTTTGACGGACTCCTTGCTTTCATAACCATTATCTTTTGGGATACCTGTTGCCAACATTACATCTCTTGTCCTTGATTGCCCACATGAAGATGTCCACCATTTGACGGACTCCTTGTTATTACAACCATCACTTCCCATTTGTGATTTACATATAATTCTTTTTGATTCACTTGTGTTTTACCACTTAATAAGACTTGTATGTCTGTTGTTCAGATTCTATATATGTACATTCACATGTTTTTCATTTATCATTAATTTTTTGTTCATGTAACTGTTCCACACAGCCTTTATTAGTGCTACATTTTCAGTCACCTCGTGTTTATGAATTTTAGTCACATTTGTATGTAGCTGCTCTAGCTCTTTCAATTTTTTCAAAATAGCTCAATTTTACCTTTCCATCACAGTGGTGTACAATTGTCTGGACAGAGTTCCAAGTTGAAGACATGATTAATTCCCTTAACCAAGCTGCAATACTTACCTTTTTTGGACAAGTTTCACACATGGAGACACCCCAAGTATCCAATGGAGCACCTGTGTGGGTCACCCTAAAAAATGTGCTCTGCTGTCCCACACTAGTGCTCCAGAGTCCAGATGTGTAAACAGTTGCTGAGTATCCTCTCCTTACATTCCACTGAATCAAGTTTACAATTCATTCTAGTTTCAAAGACATCTAGACAACAATGTCCTAAACTTCTTTTTATACAAATTATCATGACCAAATGTAGTTAACCCTTTATCTGGAAAAAAAATTGTATTTAGTTGGCAAACGAATGATGTTTACTACGACCGATTACTGTGCCCATGAACATGAAAGTAGCCATTTTAAACTGTACAACAGTAAAGAAAAGCACATGGAGCAGCATACAAGTAATAATAATAATCGGAACACACGTCAGCTACTTACTTTTTAGAAGCCCTTTCTTGATCCTTCTGTACTGATCCTGCTCCCTTAATTTGAGGTCAAACCAGCATTTCCTCAATTGCTCCTTGGATCGTCGTACCCCAAAATTCAGGCACAGACTTTTCGCAACTTTAGTCATGATCTTGGCCTTTCTCACATCTAGGTTTAGGTAAGGTCCATACTTCCCGTCATAGTCGGCCCTCTTCAATATGTCCACCATCTCCACCATCTCTTCAAAGGACATATTTGAGGCCTT
Source organism: Lithobates clamitans (assembly GCA_037952925.1). Lineage (NCBI taxonomy): Eukaryota > Metazoa > Chordata > Amphibia > Anura > Ranidae > Lithobates > Lithobates clamitans. The sequence continues at coordinate 607,810 of JBBGZY010000758.1, read as the reverse complement.
AAATCTCCTCCTCCGGGATCGGGACATTTCTTGCTCCTGGCTTTCCTCCTCGTTACTACTATTAAGCACCTGCTGTGTCTCCGCCATGTTCCTCTCCCACTGCGAGGAAAGAGACGGGGTGGGGAATATTCTAGAAATAACGTCAGGGGCGGGCGACACGGGCGGAGTTTCACACATGCGCAGTGTATATAAAGTGTAACACGCGTGCATCATACATACGATCTGTGAGCAGAGGAAGGTGTAGCGGAAGCGCCGATTGTTATAACGAAGGTACAATTTTAAGTTGGTGCATCAGTGGCCTATACTGCTTATAGATTAAGGCCTATATTGGGTCAAGATTAGAAGAGTTTAGCCTGACATTAGGGTTTGTCTTGCAGAGAAAATGGATCTATTCAATGACGAGGACTTTATGCCCATATTCATTGATATGTACAGGGAGCTGCCCTGTCTGTGGCAGGTAAACCACCCCTTTTATAACTATAAACCAAAGAGGAAGGCAGCGCTGGATCAATTGGTGGAATTTGTGAAGCCGGTGATCCTCACGGCAGACATTCCCTATTTGAAGGCCTTAATTGGTGGCATGAGGAGCACTTATAATAGGGAGCTCAAGAAGGTCCAGGATTCCCTGAGATCAGGTACTGCAGCAGATGACATTTATGTACCCAGGCTGTGGTACTATGACAGACTGAATTTTCTGGCAGGCCAGAATGAACCCAGGCCATCACTCTCCAGTCTTCCTTCCACACTTCCTTCCCCCCAGCTGAGGCTTCTGACATCCAACCTGGGCCTTCTAGGCAGCAACATGTGGAGGAGCCCAGCTTGAGCCAGGTATAGGATTCTTCAAAATATTTCTGTTAAATATATGCTAATTTTGATCACTTATTTCTGCTTTCACAAAGTGTTTTACATATCAATAGACAGTAGTGGCCACAAATGATTGGGACAAGAATGACAAATGCTGGGGTCAGAATGATAGTCTTTTCTATTTATTAACATTAAATTTGTAACAGTCATGAGATGAAAATTGTGTGTGATTGATGAACCAAAAACTAAAACGATGTCCCTTTTTCATACACAGGAAAAGCTGCAGCCAGGCTGTGAAAAGAGGTAGCCAGGAGGTGGCCGGGCCCAGTAGCCTGCCAGAATTACAGGTCCCTCCCCTCTGCCTTCCACCAAAAAGTGCCAGGAAGAGGAGTAACATGAAGGAGGCAGCAATTGGCCTATTTCTGAAGGCTACTGCTGCCCTCAGAACCTCCCACAGTGTTCAAGAGGACTTTGCGTACATTACAGCCTGGAAAATGCTGGAAATGGAGGAGGGCCAATGCCAACTCAAAAGTCAAAGTCACATTTGTGAGTTGAACCATGGTCCTCCTCCTCCTCCACCTCCTGCCACACCTCCAACACCACAGCCACAGCCTGGAAGGAAGCGCCTAAGGAAGACCAGAGAGTGATAGCCTGGGTTCAGTCTGGTCTGGCAAAAGATGCAGGCTGTTGTATGACCACAGCCGCCTGGGGACAGATATGTCATCTGCTGCTGTTCCTGATCTCTTGTGGTCCTGGACTAGATTGTGCTAACTATTATAAGGACTCCTCAGGCCACCAATTTTGACTGTAAAATTATTGATGTCTCCCCTGGGGTAAAAAGGCTTGGCAAATTTCACCAGTTTGCCTTCCTCTTTATTTTGTTATGACCCAGAATAAATGCAAATTTTGTTTTCAGAAATAGTTATTATTATTATTATTAATCAGGATTTATATAGCGCCAACAGTTATATAGCACCAACAGTTTACGCAGCGCTATGTGTTTTACTTCAAAAAGGACAGTTTGTTTGTGAGTAGGCAGGTACATTTAAAAATTACAATGTCAAATTAACAAGGGACACCAACCAACCTCTTCGAGATTCACAAATACAAGATAATAATGGTGTTGTGGAAACGTGACATACAAAAAAAAAAATGGAGATCACTATAAAAAACTTAAAAAAAAAAAAACAACAGGAGATCTTGATTAAAAAAAACAAAAATATGACTATAAAAATTAATTCTAAACATTATTAGGGATATATGGCTTGAAAAACAAAAAAGATTATTCAGGAGATCACGAGAAATAATAAAGAAACCAGTTTGTGAGAACTCTGTGTGAGTATGAGCAGCAAAACAACTTCATTCTTCTAGCATTATAAAGAAGAAGAGAATGCAATGCATTGAAAGATTTAAAAATTTTCAGTGTGACGAATGTGCCATCTCCATTATGAACGGTCGTTTTACCAGACTGAGCGGCTCCGTCTCGTACTTGATTCTGAGCATGCGTTTTTTTCTTGCGCATCGGAATTGCATACACAAGAACGGAATTTCCGATTGAAACTTTTTCCATCAGAAAAATTGAGAACATGCTCTCAATCTTTTGCTGGCGGAAATTTGGCCAGCAAAAGTCCGATGGAGCATACACACAGTCGCATTTTCCGACCAAAAGCTCTCGTCGTTCTTTTGCTGGCCGAATTTCCAATCGTGTGTACGCGGCATTAGTCATAAATTCCTGCAACAGTTTCAGAGTTGCTGTAGGCCTCTTGGTAGCCTCTCTGACCAATTTCCTTATAGCTATTTTATCCAGTTTTGAGTGACATCCTGACCCAGGGATGGTCTATGTTGTACCAAATACCTTCCATTTCTTAATAATATACTAGTATTTTTGTATTCATCTCCTGACTTGTGCCTGCCCACAACTTTGTTTGCTTCAGTTGCACTACTAGAGACTGAAATGCTCCAGAAAATCTGTTTTCATGCTGAGCTAATCAAAATGACCACAGCTGATCACAGTAGGAAGTTAAATGGCTTTGTGTGCCATTGAGAAGGTGATCAGCTACACTTGATTGAGTGTACAAGTCATTTCGAAGAGGGGGCGGGAGGGAGTAGGTGATCCTTATTCCAACTCAGTGATTTTGTTTTTGACTTTTTTTTTTTTTCTGACATGTCGATGTTATATCTTCCCCTTGGATGTTATAAGTTGCACAGCTGTATAGTAAATACAGCTGGATAAAATAAAAACTGTGTCTGTCTTCATTTCAGGCTAAAATGCAACAAAATGTGATTATTTTAAAGGGGGATTCCTTTCTATACCTATATAATTGTGTTTAATGTCATGTTGAAGCGTTCTCGATATTATTACTTGGGGAAAAAATATCACTCTGATCAGCTATCATATAGTCATAAACCTTTTTACAAATTAATGTTTAGAAAATTTATTTTTTCATGTGACTGATTCACTGTTCCCAGCAGTGTTACTACCATAGCAACATTGTGACTGATTTTATGTTTATAGAGCAAAGACCCTTCCACCCAGCAATCAGAAATTAGGGGCAGAGTGAAATCAATGTGTGAGCTTCAGTGAAAATGATAGGTAGGCCTCTGCAATGTATAGAGCTGACCAGAGGAGCTGTTTTTTTTTATGTAAAAGTGGAGTTACACTTTAAATAAGAGCCCCCTCTTATTGTGTGCTGTCCTCTTTCTCAATCCTCAAGATTGTTTTAAGTGGGTAGCATCTTCAACGAGAGAGGAGAGTTTTTAGCAGACCATAGCATATCAGGGTAATTTGTCTCTTACCTGCAAGAGAAAGCCTTCCTTACAACAGACAGAGCCTCTTTATGAAGTTTAAAAATTGATCACTGTAAGCTTCATTTGTTCAACAAATAAAATCAAAATAAAGACCATCCAAAATCACTGGCTTTGCCCTTCCAGCCTTGCCAAGGTTTACTGAGACAGTTCCGTTATTATCCAAGTTCAGACTCTAGCACACCTGACCCTGCAAATCTGCACAATAAACCTGTAGTCACCATTGCTTTTCAGCTTCCATCTGTGTCTCCTATAAAAAACATACATAAGAGAACACCTCCATCTAGGTGCTTTATTAAAAAAGCATAAAAGACAATAAAAATGCACTCACAGAGCTCAGCAGACATGTGGCTAGTTGAAGCAGAGTTCTTGATGGTAGTGCAGCTGTCAGACTTCAGGCTGGAACATAGGCATCAGCAGCTTCCAGAAGTGCCAAGATGGCTGCGACTTCAAACGGCACCTCTCTTGGCTGGGCGATGACAGGAAGTGGATGGGGTGTGCCTACATGTTTCAGGGCAGACAGGAGGGCACCTCCTGTCTGCCCTGAAACACATAGCCACATCCCTTCCACTACTTGTAAAAAGGAGTGCTATATATCACTCATCAATGTTTAAAGACCTGTTATCCCTTTATTTTTTGTTACACCAAAGATTCAGGTAAGTCTTCTATAACGTATTGAGTGCAGCAGAAGTGGGTTCCTGGTTGTAACTAGTTGCCCCCTCTGTATATTTTTGTAATTATATTTTTGCTCAGTTTAATTATTATTTATTTTTGGAAAGGCATCATTTGCATTTAAGTTTTGAAACATATCTCCAGTTCACAACATAAGAGCTCCCTATTCATGTATGCAGTAGTTTTGTTTGCATCTTGGGGAGAACTCAGGTGCAATTTTGAACAGGGTACACCAGGGTGTTAGGCCAAGCTCAACATGCCATATTTCAGCTTTTGTCCTTCTGTCATTTTAAACTTGTCTCAGAATCCTGTTCTGATTATATCAAGTACCTACTTCTACAGACCTAGTTTACTTTTCAGTCAATTTAGTAGAGAACATGATAGAAAGGAATAGAGGAAATTAATTAGCATGTTAAATTTTCTTGAAATCAAAGCCACAGCTCATTATATTTAGATAAGGTAAAAAGTGTTTATTGTGCTTCAAGATTTAATTTCTGTCAAGTCATTACATCCATCCATGAGTAACTTCAGATTTGAGTTTCTTAGTGGTATTTTTGTAGCTCAATTTAGTTTGATTGGTTTTCTTATACTGTTTTCAGAATATCATGAACTCAACCACAACCTGAACCATAGTTAATTGGCTCATTTTTACGCTCATTTATAGAGACAAACGTATATAAAATAGCTTAACTGGGTAAATTTTTCAGTTTGTATAATTCAGGCTTTTCTACTTCTTTAAAGTCTTTTGAGAATTCTAGAACTGATAAGGCTACAGTCTTGTACCATAAATGAAAAAGATATTAGCAGTCTTTATGAAACAAGCAACAAAACATACAGGTGCATCTCATAAAATTAGAATATCATCAAAAAGTTAATTTATTTTCGTAATTCAATTCAAAGAGTGAAACTCATATATTTTATATAGATGTGTTACACACAGAGTGATATATTTCAAGCATTTTTTTCTTTTAATTTTGATGATTATGGCTTACAGGTAGTGAAAACCCAAAATTCAGTATCTTAGGAAACTGGCACTGCTGAAGTGTTATGGAAGCCCAGGTTTCTTTGATAGTGGCTTTCAGTTCATCTGCATTGTTGGGTCTGGTGTTTCTCATCTTCCTCTTGACAAATACCCCACAGATTCTCTATGGGGTTTAGGTCAGCAGAGTTTGCTGGCCAATCAAGCACAGTGATAATAGGATTTTTATAACAGCTTACCTGTAAAATCCTTTTCTTTGAGTATATCATGGGACACAGAGCCTTAAGTAATTACTTAATAGGTTATAGGCCACCTTTAGGTGATGGGCACTGGTATACTCAATCCAGGAAGTTCACTCCCTATATAACCCCTCCTCCTTCCAGGATCACATCAGTTTTTGTAGTAAAGCAATATACTTAAATACCAAAAGAGGGGAGGGACCTCTGTGTCCCATGATGTACTCCAAGAAAAGGATTTTACAGGTAAGCTGTTATAAAAATCCTATTTTCTTTAACGTACATCATGGGACACAGAGCCTTAAGTAATTACTTAATGGGACATCCCATAGCAATGCTACTTGAGGGGAGGGATACACAACCCGGATGGTACCCCCAGACTTGAGGACCTATACTGCTGCCTGCAGCACATTGCGCCCGAAGGCGATATCCTCATACCTCCTTACATCCATTTGATAAAATGATGTGAATGTATGCACTGAAGACCAAGTTGCGGCCTTACAGATCTGAACCATGGAGGCCTGGTGACACACTGCCCAAGAAGCACTAACTGCCCTGGTAGAGTGTGCCTTAACTTGAAAAGGGGGAATCTTACCCCTTAAATTATAAGCTTGAATTATAACTTGCCGAAACCACTTAACGACAGTGGATTTCGATGCTGCCTGTCCTTTGTTAGGTCCCTCTGGCAGAATAAATAAGACATCAGTCTTACGAATCTGAGCAGTTGTCTTTAAATAGATTTTCACTGCTCTCACCACATCAAGACAATGTAGTGACTTCTCTTCCCTGGAACATGGCTTTGGAAAAAACAATGGCAGGACAATATCTTGGTTCAGGAGAACAACCTGAAACCACTTTCGGCAAAAAGTCTGGACGAGGGCGTAACACCACCCTGTCCTCATGAATAATCAAAGAAGGCTCTTTACAAGAAAGATTAGCCAATTCCAAAACACCCCTTGCTGAGGATATAGCAACCAAAAATACCAACTTCTTTGTCAAAAGGGCTAAGGGAATATGTTGTATTGGTTCAAATGGCTGTATTTGTAACACAGACAAAATCAAGTTCAAGTCCCAAGGGTTTAAGGGAGGTTTGACTGTTGGATTAAGCCGCATCACCCCTTGCATAAAACCCCAGACTAACAAATGTGTAGCAAGCGGTCTTTGAAATAAGACTGATAAAGCTGAGACTTGGCCTTTAATAGTACTCAAGGCCAATTTCATTTCTACCCCTAATTGTAGAAAGGCAAGAATTCACACCAGGAAACATAAGCCCTCCAGACCCTATAATATATAATTCTGGAAGCTGGGTTCCTTGCATTAATCAGAGTAGAGATAACTGACCCGGAAAGCCCACATTTCTTCAGAACGTGGGTTTCAATAGCCAAGCCGTTAAATTTAGAGACTGTAAGGTAGGATGGAATATTGGTCCCTGTGAGAGCAGATCTGACCATAGTGGAAGGGACCATGGACCCTCCACTGCCATCTTTAAGATTTCTGCATACCATGACCTTCTGGGCCATGCTGGTCCTACCAGAATTACCGGCTTGATCCTGCAAAGAAGTCGAGGCAGCAACTGAATAGGGGGAAATGCATAGATCAGTGAGAACTGATCCCACGGGGTCACCAACGCATCTGTTCCGCATGCGAGTGGATCCCTTGTTCTGGTCACAAAGTTGACTAACTACATGTTGAACCTGGACACTAGAAGATCTATGTCCAGAGTCCCCCATCTTTGGCAAACAGCCAGAAATATGTCGGGGTGAAGAGACCATTCCCCTGGGAATAACTGCTGGCGACTCAAGTAGTCCGCCTGCCAATTCTCTACTCCCGGAATGAAGACTGCCGATAGGCATGAAATATTCCTTTCTGCCCAAGTTAGAATATGGTTCACCTCTCTCTGCGCTGAGAGACTCTTGGTGCCCCCTTGGTGATTGATATAGTCCACAGCTGTGGCATTGTCGGATTGGATCCTGACAGGACAATCCTGTAACCTGGAAGTCCAGGCCTTCAGAGCCAGACGCACTGCCCGAATCTCTAGGATATTGGTGGGCAAGGTTCTTTAGGCTCTTGACCACTGTCCCTGGACAGTTGTCTTTTCTAGTACTCCTCCCCAGCCTGAAAGACATCTGTCGTTATCACTTTCCAGATAACTGGTCTGAAGGATTTTCCTTTCAGCAGATTCTGGGTTAGTAAGCACTAAGTGAGGCTTTGGGACACTCTTGGGGAGAGCCGCATTGGCAAGTCTAAAGTTTGAATTGTTTTGTTTCAAGTAGATAGGATACTGTTTTGCAACAGTCTTGAATGGAACTGGGCATAGGGAACCGCTTAGAATGAAGCCACCATGGTTCCTAGCAACCTCATGCAAAGGCAAATGGAGGGATCGCATTTTGACCTGACCATCCGCACCAGCTCTCTTACGGAGTTGATCTTTGCCTGAGGCAAGAACACCTTTTCTTGGGCTGTGTCTATGATCAGACCCAAGCACTCCAGCCTTTTTAGCGGTGTTAAGGAAGATTTCTCTAGGTTGAGAATCCAACCCAAACTTTCCAGGTAACTGGTTGTAATGCGTACGCTTTGCTCCAAACGAGCCACTGACTGGTCTTTTACCAATAGATTGTCTAGGTACGCCATAACTGTTATGCCCTGTGCCCTTAACCTGGCTAGAGGTGGGGCCAGCACTTTTGTGAACACCCGGGGTGCTGTAGCTAGCTTGAAGGACAAGGCTACAAACTGGAAATGCTGCTGTTCTAACTCGAACCGCAGAAACCTTTGGTGAGCGGGAAATATAGGAACATGCAGATATGCATCCCTGATGTCGATAGATGCCGGAAGTTCTCCTCCTAGAAGGAGAGAAACTACTGACCTGATCATCTCCATGCGAAAGGAGCAGATCTTCAGGAACTGATTTAGATTTTTTAGATCTAGAATGGGTCTGACATCTCCATTTGGTTTTGGTACCATAAAAAGATTTGAATAAAACCCCAAACCTTGCTCTTTTGCTGGGATCTGTATGATCACCCCTTAAGATATTAATTGGTCTAGTGCCTGAAACAGATATTGTCTTTTCTCTGGATCTTTGGGAATGCTTGACCTCAGGAAATGAGACGGTGGAAAGTCCCGAAATTCCAGCTTGTACCCCAGCATTACCGTGGAGATGACCCAACTGTCCTGAATTTCCTCTTGCCGGATTTCTGAAAACTGCAGAAGTCTTCCCCCCACCTTGGTGAGGGGGGTTGCCTCTTCATAATGAGGCTTTAGGATTCTGCTTTGCAGGTTTCCAGCCCCAGGACTTCTTTTGAATCTGGGCCTGACCCTGAGGTTTTCCCCTAGAGTCTGACGGCAGAGGCCATCGCCACTGCCTAGAGGCGGAAGCCCCTAGCGCAGGGGAAAGAGCCCTTTTAAATGAAGGGCGTTTATACTTTCTTTTGACTGGCAAAAGAGTACTTTTCCCACTAGAAATTGTTTGGATATATTTGTCCAAATCTTCCCCAAATAGCCGCTCCCCATGAAAAGGGAACCCAGTTAGGAGGTTTTTACATGGTGTTTTGACTGATCAATTTTTTAACCACAGGATTCTATGCATATGTACTAGCATACGCGTAAGGCGGGACGCCTTGTGAATCGAATCTTTTTTTTTTTTTTAAATCAAAAAGGTGTTTATTGAACAAATTTCCATACATAGCTTCCATTGTACATACATCGTGCAACAACATACCATTATTTACTATTACATTCCAATCATCCTGAAATATTTCAATGCTCTATTACTTTATGGTCACTAACCATCAATAAAGCCTCATGGGCCCCCCCCGAGACATTGCAATAGTCTTGACATTACCAGCTCCCTAGGACTCAATCCAGGAGTGTCTAACCATGGTGCCCAGATCCTCTCGAATCTATTGGGGCTGCCTCTGTGTTGGTAAATGTGCTTTTCCATAATCAAAGTGTTGCCCATATGAGTAATCCATGATCTCACTGAAGGTGGAGAGGTCGATTTCCAGCCAAGCAGTATAAGCTTGCGTGCCTGGAACAGTGCCCTAGTGAGTGCTATTCTAGTCATCTCTTCCGGGACCGTATCCTCTAGGACTCCTAGGATGCAGTGAATTGGGTCAAGGGGAATGGTGGTCTGGAACACTCGGTTGAGTGTTTCCATGACCTCACTCCAATACCTATGGAGCTTCGGACATCTCCACAGTAGGTGGATGAGGTCCCCCTGGTGCCGCTCGCATCTGCCACATAAAGGATCGGTCCTCCTACCCATCTTGTATAGTTTAAGTGGGGTGTAATGCACTCTAAGTATTATATATAGTTGGGATACCTTCTGGGCCACGTTGAGAGAGCATATATTAATAGATTGTAAGATTTCTTCCCATTGCTCTCCCGTAATTGGGCCTACATCTTGCTCCCATAGGGATGGTGCCCTGGTCGGGTGTGTTTTCAAAAGTTGCATCAGTAGCATTTGATAGCAATATGAAATGAAACCTTTAGTTTCTGTGCTGGACTGTATCAGATGGAAGATAGGGGTATTGGACAATGTCCAGGAAGTAGCACTACCTTGTGCGTCCACCGCATGTTTGAGTTGGATATATGAGTAATACATGTTATTTGGGAGGTTGTATTTATTTTGTAGCTCTGAGAACGTCAGCAGCCTGCCATTGCTAAATATGTGAGATAAAAGGATAACACCAAATGAGCGCCATCTGGGGCCCTGTTGCAGCTTTGCTAGCTCTACGTATGAAAGATTCCCCCATATTGGGCTGTATTCTGTGAAGCCTGTTACCTCCTGCAGCTGTCTTCCCTTGTTCCAGACTTTCTGTATTAAAGTAAGAGTGGGCGTTAGTTTATTGGATTTGTGAAACAATTGGGCCTCAAGGCCTAGCGGGATTGTTTCCGCTCCTGTCCCAATCAGCATTAACTGCGCCGATGAGCCAGGAGGGTCCCGGTTCATGGAGCCCACCAACTGCTGCAACTGAGCTGCTATGTAGTACAACCAAGGGTTGGGTACTGCCAGCCCTCCGCTGTCCTTAGGGTTTTGTAGCTGTTCCAGCTTAATTCTTGGTGTGCCTGAATTCCACAGCAATTTGCGGAAGAGAGTGTTAACCACCCTAAAAATCTTTAAGTGTATTACTATTGGGGAGTTGTGTAAAAAGTAAAGTAATTGCGGCATTAAAATCATTTTTATTAAGTTTGCTTTGCCCGCTAGTGACATTTTGAGCCTGTTCGTGAATCGAATCTTTAATGGCATCTATGGCAAAGCATAATGCTTTTGGTAGTTCAGCCACTTCCTGGGCTTGTTGTGCAGGAATCTCTTTAAAGACCTGTTTAAATTGGTCCTTTAGGGATTGACAGACGCCTATTGCAGCGACTGCATGCTGAGTAACAGCACTTGCCAGGGAAAAAATAGATTTTAACAGTGATTCCAACCTTTTATCTGTTGGATCCTTAAGCATTTGTGCATTGTCTACTGGACAAGTTAGGCTTTTATTCACGCTGGAAATCGCAGCGTCAACTGCTGGTACTTTCCATTTCTCTGTGAATTTCTCCTCCATGGGACAGAGAACTGAAAATCTCTTTGGAGGGAGAAAATGCTTATCTGTGTGATTCCATTCAGAAAAAATAAGCTGTTCTAGCAATGCATGCACAGGAAACGCATGCAAGGGCTGTGAGGGTTTTAAGGAACCCAAGGTAGAAACCAAGCTTTCGGGAGACTCCGTTAGGGGTAGCAGGAAGGTAGAACGAACCATCTCCGTAAGAGATTGTATCAGCAATTTCTCAGATTGAGAGGCTGAAAAAAGTTAATCTACTGTTGTTTCCTCCACAGAGGAATCATCGGTTTGTCTTTCCTCCTGATCACCTGAGGGTAACACCTCATCCTGTGCCCACTGTTCCCCTTGCAAAGAGTCTGAAGTGGGGGAGGGGGATCTAGCACACTTCCTATTCATTTCAATGGAGTATTTGAATAAAGACGTTAATCTTCCTTCCAGACCCTGCAGGGTGGAGTAAAGGACATCTTCAGTCACGTATACAGGGGCTGAGATGTGAGAAGCCGTTGTACCATCAACTTGTTCCAATGGCTCACACTGGCTTGCCATAATTGGTAATTCAGGCAAGGATGACAGCATGGAAATGTGACTCGAGATCCTAGCGCCTGGGGGTGAAACCTTTGGTACCTTTTTGGTCTTTGTGGTGTCTTTTTGGCAGGCATAGTCCTAAGCACAAAAACAGAGGCACTATACAATTGCACTTAATCACTGAACATAGTCATGACAGTAAAGCCGCTATTAAGTTCAGCCTAGTGCTGGGAAAAAAGTGTCCTTCCTGTATCAGGAATGCCAGTTGCAACTCTCACGTGCCCCACAGATCCTGTGTCCCTGTGTGCAGACTGCTTGTTTCCTCCTCATCAGCCGAGGAGAGACTGTCCCAGCTGTGTTTTTACTATCATTGCCTGCCGTGCGTCCTCGTTGACGTTGCACGGCGCTGCTCTTAGGCTCCCTCCAAAACTCCGCCCCCTATTTAATTTTTTAAAATTGTTCCCACACTTGTGCACGGGCTCTTTCGGGTCTACAGACCCAACACGAGGGAGGGGGGGAGGCAGAGCCCTGTTTGCAGCAGGAAAAAGAAAAAACAACAGTAACAGTAACAGCAACAATAGCACTAACAGTAACCACGGGACCTCCACACCCCCCCCCCGCGGTGGGGGGTAATGTAAGAGGGGTACACCGCTGATGTTCCCCTAACCCTCCGGTCCCTTCAGGGGGGAAAGAAGAAAGCATTTTGGCAGATTTTTTTTACCTAAAAAAATCTCCCTGCACAAGCTGCTGCGGCCACACAGAGACTGACTGAGCTTTACAGTGAAGACAACAGATTAAGTGTGCATAGACTCCCTCTAGTGGAGAATTAAGGCACAACAACATTTTTTCCCTTAAAGAAGAAAGCATAGGTGGACTTTTTAATTAATTAGACTCCCTCTAGTGGAGAATTAAGGCACAACAACATTTTTTCCCTTAAAGAAGAAAGCATAGGTGGACTTTTTAATTCCTACGTTTTTTCCCTTACCTTATCCCCGCCGCAGCATTTGCTGAATTAACAGAAAATCCAACCTTCACCCATGACGGCGGGCTGTGTTCAGAAAACCTTCAAAGACTGGGACCCTTATTAATGGGGTTCCACTCCCTTGGACCCGTAAAAGCACCCCACCAGGAAAGCTTTAGGTAATGTAGCATTACCTAAGCCCTGGGTCCTGGGGTCCAGCCCTACAAAGAGAGGCATTACAGGCAAAACCTCGTGCTTTGGATACGAGGCCCAGGTGCCATCCACTTTGGCATCAGTAGCACTTTGGATGGATCTGGTCTATGGAGGCTATTTAAATCCAGCATGGATCCCTCCTGGAGCTCCTCAGAGCACATCTTCACTCGTGACCAACACCTTAGACACTGGCGAAAAAACTAATGTGCTCCTGGAAGGAGGAGGGGTTATATAGGGAGTGAACTTCCTGTATTGGGTATACCAGTGTCCATCACCTGAAGGTGACCTATAAGCCATTAAGTAATTACTTAAGGCTCTGTGTCCCATGATGTACGATAAAGAAACATAGTTACATAGTTAGGTTGAAAAAAGATACAAGCCCATCTAGTTCAACCAAAAAAAAAATACAATCCCATATACACAATTCTTCACCCACAGTTAATCCAGAGGAAGGCGAAAAACCCCAGTAAAGCATGCTCCAATTTGCTACAGCAGGGGAAGAAATTCCTTCCTGATACCCCGAGAGGGGATTTTCACTGGATCAACTTTACCTATAAATGTTATATTATATACATTTAGGAAAGAATCCAGACCATTTTTAAAACAATCTACTGAGCTGGCCAGAACCACCTCTGGAGGGAATCTATTTCACATTTTCACAGCTCTTATTGTGACTAAACCTTTTTGTGTTTGGAGATGAAATCTTTTTTCCTCTAGATGTAAAGAGTGCCCCCTTGTCCTCTGTGATAACCTTAAAATAAATAACTCAACATCAAAGTTCACTATATGAACAACTTATGTATTTATACATGTTGATCAAATCCCCCCTTATTCTCCTCTTCTCAAGAGATGATACATCATCATCATCATCACTGACTGTGGAAACTTCACACTTCATGCAACTTGGATTCTGTGCCTCTCCACTCTTCCTCCAGACTCTGTGGCCTTGATTTCCAAATAAAATGCAACTTTTTCCACAGTCCATGGTGATTTGGGGAGCCATGTCATCTACTAGTGTTGGTCCACTGTGTTTTATCAAGTCCAAAGTCAGCATAGCCCCCTACCAGGAAATTCTAGAGCACTTCATGCTTCCCTCTGCATTTTCCAGCAGGACTTGGCTCCTGCCCACACTCCCAAAAGTACCAATACCTGGTTTAATGATCATGGTATCACTGTGTTTAATTGGCCAGCAAACTCGCTTGACCTAAGCCCCATAGAGAATCTGTGGGGTATTGTCAAGAGGAAGATGAGAGACACCAGACCCAACAATGCAGATGAGCCGAAAGCGGCTATCAAGGCAAACTTGGGCTTCCATAACACCTCAGCAGTGGCACAGGCTGATCGCCTCCATGCCACACCGCATTGATGCAGTAATTAATGCAAAAAGAGCACCAATCAAGTATTGAGTGCATATTATACTGTACATGGACATACTTTTAAGTAAGCCAACATTTCTGTATTAGAAATCCTTATTTTCATTGGTCTTAAATAATATTCTAATTTTCTGAGATACTGAATTTTGGGTTTTCACTAGCTGAAAGACATAATCATCAAAACTAAAAGAAAGAAATGCTTGAAATATAGCACTCTGTGTGTAACACATCTATATGAAATATGAGAGTTTCACTCTTTGAATTGAATTACTGAAATAAAATAACTTTTTGATGATATTCTAATTTTATGAGATGTAAGACCATCACTGATTATATACATGTACAAAGCAGTCAGTGAACTTTGATGAAAGTTTGAAAAATAAATCAATTATTAGCTATTAATGTGCATATTCCATATTTTCTAGGCAATACGACTATGAATCATATTTTGTCTGCACTGCAAATCGCAATGTGCAAATAATATGGTAATATTGCACTGTATTTTCACACCCATTGCCATAAAATGAACGCGAAGCTTATGTACCTATGCCCAGAGATGACTACAATTAAAGCTTACTATTTATAGTGAACCAAGTTAAAATTAAACTTGAGGAAGCAGACAAAATATGCTTCTGCAATGAAATCCACAGGCCTCTTTTCATGAACATATGAATCTCTTATAAATATTAGAAATTAAGGCTTAAACACATGGACACGTGGAAAGTCAATGTTCTACACTTTCAAAGACAAGAAAAGCTTATGTTGGTAGGTAAGAGCATAAAAACCAAATTGAAATAATTTTTACAGCATTTATTAACCACCTGCCATCCGCGATATGGCCGAATGACGGCCACAGCGCGGACCTTAATTCCCGGGAGGCCGTCATATGACGGCCTCTCCTGTGCACGCTCCCTGCGCGCGGTGATCACCGAGTCACTGAGACTCAGCTGATCACCGATCTGAGTAAGGGGCTGTTCCCGGCCCCTTACCATGTGATCAGCTGTCAGCCAATGACAGCTGGTCACATGATGTAAACAAAAGATCGGTAATCGTTTTTTTTTTTACTCACGCTGACAGCGTGAGTAGAAAAAAAAGCCGATCACCGGCTCAGATGTCAGGGACATCGGTCCCCAAGTGAAAGAGGCACATCTGCCTCATCAGTGCCACCATAATAGTGCTACCTAACAGTGCCCACAGTGCCACCTAACAGTGCCCACAGTGCCACCTAACAGTGCCAACAAGTGGCACCTATCAATGCCCACAAGTGCCACCTATCAATGCCCACCTGTAGTGCCAATCAGTGCCACCTGGCAGTGCTGCCCATCACTGCCACCCATCAGTGCCCATCACTGCCACCCATCAGTGCCCATCACTGCCGCCTATCAGTGCCCATCACTGCCGCCTCATCAGCGTACATCAATGAAGGAGAAAAATGACCCGTTTTAATTTTTTTATAACAAAATATAAAAAAATAATTTTTTATTTTTTTTTTAATTTAGTTTTTTACATTTTTTTAACAAAAAGTAAAAACAGCAGAGATGATCAAATACCACCAAAAGAAAGCTCTATTTGTGGTGAAAAAATGATAAAAATTTCATTTGGGTACAGAGTTGTATGACCGCGCAATTGTCATTCAAAGTGCGTCTGCGCTGAAAGCTGAAAATTGGTCTGGAAGGAGGGGGATTTAAGTGCCCTGTAAGCAAGTGGTTAAACACTGCATCTAAAATCTTTCACTTTGTCTGTAGTAAGTTTTTCATTGCTGTGGTTGCTGAAAATGTATTTCTTATTCCACCCAACTCCCCTGAACACAATACTTTCAGAGCTTTGTTCTATGAGCAAACTTTCATCAGGAAAAAATATGCAAAGACAAATTAGTCTTTCAGTGGTGCTTTATGCTTTTATTTATTACAGCATCCATTGTTAGTACAAGTTCAAGTTAAGAGTTCAGAATAAGAAGTTTCGTTAGGCAAAACTTTTTCTTAGTTTTACTCTTTTACTAGGTTTACTCTTAGTTTACTATTCTTCTCTAGTAGAATAGTGAAATGTTAAAATCCCAGCCAGGTACACTATATGTAACAGGGAGCTAAAATATGCTCACATGTTTAAGCAGTGTGATGACCATACAATAAGTCTCTCAGGTGGGCATAGGGAACATGAGGACCATAGTGTCCAAAGGCCAAGACGGAGAGATCGCGGAGGGGCAGGCACCTCTAAACGTCAAAATATCACAAGAAGTAACTTAACCTTCAGAATAAAGCTATCACAATTTAAGTATCCCACTTCATACTTTCATCAATTTGGATATGGGCTATGTACTCACAAGCTGAACAGGAATTAGGGGAGAGAGAGGTGGTGCCAAGCAACCAGAAACTCTGTAATCTCTAAAATGATGCATATTAGCTCATTACATCCCTCCAGAATCGATTGTTACAACCACCTTAAATGCAGCGCCAACTACGCGTAAAAAGCATAGAGCAGGGCTCATTATTCACAAACACTCCTAAATGATAAGAAAACTAGATAGACTGTACTACCCCTTCATATACTGTATATATCCCAAGCAACCCACTCCTCCCCAGTGATGAGCACATAGGAGGGAGGGGGAGAAGAGGAGGAAAAAGGACTGGGGTTATACAATGGATGCCTGCCATAACAGATGGGTGTAGGCATGGGTGCCCATATATACAGACTATACAAAGTCCCAACAAATTACACATAAACAAGTGGGGGGATGCAATAATACTCTTTCAGAGGTTTCATTGTGGCCCATATTACTAAATCAGGCAAATTAGGAAAGAATTCAGGACATCAATAGGTCCATCTACATCCCCAATTCCTCAGCAGCCTGCAAACAGAAATGATTGTAAATTGTAAATGGCTATGTTGCTCCCAGCAGATTATTTTTATTGCTCTCTGTAATTGTTATTCTGCCATACATTCACCTAGTCTCACCTGTCCCTTCAGTCCTCCAAAGTTGTCTGTCCACCCACCAGCAAATTCCACCACCATAAGGCTTCGGCACATAGCCCTATATATACCCCCACGGTGCTGCACCATCTGCTCCCAGCCACTTCTGAGTCTGGCGCAGTCAGATGATGTCATTGCTCCGTGTACATGTTGACATTGTGCATGTGCAAAAAAGTGCCCAGTGCGATAAAGGTCTCATACAATCCCTGGGCATCCACCCATGATGCTAGTGCAGCATCACCCAACAGGGCAGAGTAAGATGAAGCCAGACACCAGGAGGGGAGAGGCAAGGGATGGGGCCCAACTAGGGATGAGCCGAACACCCCCCTGTTCGGTTCGCACCAGAACATGCGAACAGGAAAAAAGTTCGCTCGAACACGCGAACACCGTTAAAGTCTATGGGACATGAACATGAATAATCAAAAGTGCTAATTTTAAAGGCTTATATGCAAGTTATTGTCATAAAAAGTGTTTGGGGACCCGGGTCCTGCCCCAGGGGACATGGATCAATGCAAAAAAAAGTTTTAAAAACGGCCGTTTCTTCAGGAGCAGTGATTTTAATAATGCTTAAAGTCAATAAAAGTGTAATATCCCTTTAAATTTCGTACCTGGGGGGTGTCTATAGTATGCCTGTAAAGGGGCGCATGTTTCCCGTGTTTAGAACAGTCTGACAGCAAAATGACATTTGGAAGGAAAAAACCCATTTAAAACTACCCGCGGCTATTGCATTGCCGACAATACATATAGAAGTTCATTGATAAAAACGGCATGGGAATTCCCCACAGGGAAACCCCGAACCAAAATTTAAAAAAAAAATGACGTGGGAGTCCCCCTAAATTCCATACCAGGCCCTTCAGGTCTGGTATGGATATTAAGGGGAACCCCGGCCAAAATTTTCCTTTTCAAACTTTTTTATTGAGAAGAAGACATAAAGTTTAACAGGCAATACATATGTCACATTATAGAACTAGGCTATATACATTTATACCCCAGTGGAGGTTGTGTTATAATAATTTTCGGGGGTAAATTATACGGTAAGGTCCAGTGACAAATTTTTCACAGAGATAAGTGAAAACAAAATATAACAGTTTCCTGCTACGGCTAGATAACAAAACAGGATTTATACAAAAAAAAATAAAAACAATAGCGAGAGTTGAGTGATAGAACTTTCACATGGAAAGTAAGTCTGCGAACATATAAAAGATCAAAAATTGGTAGACATTATATAATCTACAATAAAGTTACCTGTAAAAAGAGCGCAAGAAGAGAAAGAGAGTGAAGAAGAGGAAATCAGAAAGATGAGAAATATAGGAAAGATAGAGAGAGATTAGAGATGGATAGGGAGAGGGAAAGGGGTGGTCGGGGGGGGGGGGCGCAAGAGCATCCGGTTCACCAACAGGTCTATCTATTGTTATAATGGGTTATCAAAATCTAGGGGTAGAAAATGTTCAGTCCAGGGGTTCCAAATTTTGAGATGTTTGGGGATCCTATCAAGTATCGTGGCTTCTATTTTACTATGAATCATAGCCTGGGTAACCCTATTTTTGGCCTCAGCTAGGGAAAGTTTCGGGGTTTTCCAGGCCCTGGCTATCGTCTGTTTAGCTGCTGTTGTGAGCTGAAGAAAAAGGCGGGTCTGAGATCTGGTGAAGTCTGAGGGGATTAGATTTAACAGCGCTATAGCCGGATCAGGTTCAATTGGATATTGAAATAAGGTAGAGGCCATTTGGAAGATCGCAGCCCAAAATTCTTGTGCTATTGAGCATGACCACCATATATGTGCATGGGTACTCGCTCGTTACAGCCACAGAAACAAGTGGCTGGATAATTTGGGAGAAATTTGGAAATCCTTGCAGGAACCAGATACCATCTCATAAGTACTTTATAATTAGCCTCTTGTGCGATTACATTTTGGGAGGATATTTTCGTATTGGACCAAATGTCAGACCAGTCCTCTGCATCAAGGTCTAATGCAAGATCCGCGGACCACTGCGCAGCATATGGGGGAAGGTTGGTTGGGGGAGAGGTCAGGTGAGCATATAAAAGAGAAATTAGACCAGGGGCGTGAGGGTCAGAGTTGCAAATTCCTTCAAAAAGGATAAGTCGTCTAGTGACATATGTGTACCTATCGTTGCTTGGATAAAATGGGATATCTGCAGGTATTGAAAGATTTCTGTGTTGGGGATATCAGTTTGGTTTTGTAATGAGGCAAACGACTTTATATCGGATCCTGAAACAAAATCGCATATGCGATATAATCCTGCCCTGTGCCAGATTTGAAATGAGCTCCGGTTGACTTGGGCTGGGTAGAATTTCGGATGGTCTAGATAAGAGATTAATGGGAGTGCGGAGATTGTAGTTTAAAGGGACCTCGGAGTTTGTCCCATAGCTTAAGAGAATGTCCCGTTATAGGGTTACTAATTGGGCCACGAGTTGTGGGGGGCAACCATAGTAGATTAGATATTTTGAGCGGGTGTAGGTCAATAGCTTCCAAACTGACCCAAAGTGGTATCTCATTTTGTGCATGAAATAATGTAATCTGGGCCAGCTGGGCGGCGTGATAATATCCCGTAAGGTTAGGAAGACCTAACCCACCCTTAGTTTTACTACGAAGCAGTACCGTTTTAGAAACTCTGGGTCTAATTGGGCCCCAAATGTATTTGGATACTCGTGTTTGAATGATTCGATGGTAGTATGACAGGATTGGGATCGGAAGGACTCTATATAGGTAAAGCAGTTTTGGAAGTAAGGACATCTTTACAGCCGCTATCCGGCCTAGCCAAGAGGTACATATTGGACGCCACGCTTCCAATAAGGCTGTTAGGTGTTTTAACATAGGGAGATGGTTGGTTTTAAAAAGGTGGTCTGGGTCGCTGGTTAGTTTAATACCAAGATAAGGTATTGAAGCTGGAGCCCAAGTGAAGGGGAAGAATTCCTTTATATGTTCTAATTCAGATTGTGGTAAAGATACGTTGAGGGCCCTTGATTTAGACTGATTAACTTCCAAACCTGATATTAGGGCAAATTTGTCTAGGAGATAAAGTAGGTTGGGGAGTGTAGTTCGAGGTGAAGTGACAAATAGCAGCGCGTCATCCGGAAATAAGCATAACTTATGTGATGTAGAGGCTATATCAAGGCCTTTGATATTTGGGTTTGCCCTTAAGAGGGCTGCTAGGGGTTCTATCGCCAGTGCGAATATGAGGGGAGAGAGGGGGCATCCCTGTCTAGTACCTCATAAAATTTGGAAACAGTCCGAACGGTATCCTGAGTATTTAACATAGGCTTGTGGTTGGTTATATAAGGAATTAACCCATTTCAAAAAATTTGGACCAAATCCCCACCTCTGGAGTACATAGTTAAGATAAGGCCATGAGACTGTGTCAAACGCCTTACGAATATCGAGAGAGAGTAGGTGCATGGGGATCTGGCGTGTTCGGGCCAGGTGTTGGAGCAGAATGACGCGTCGAATGTTGTCACCAGCCTGACGTTTTGGAATGAAGCCAACTTGGTCTTTATGAATTAGGCCACCTATGATTGGATTGAGGCGTAATGCCATTATCTTGGCTAATATCTTTATATCCAAATTAAGTAAGGATATGGGCCTATAGTTGGACCATAAGGAGTTGTCTGTGTTAGGCTTGGGTATCATAGAAATAATGGCTGTCAACGTATCTCGGCCAAAGGAGTGTTGTTTAAGGAGAGAGTTAAAGGTGTTAGTAAGAGGGGGGGCTAAAGTAGGGGCAAATTTTTTAAAATAAGAGCTAGATAAACAAAGGGCCTGGTCTTTTGTGGGGTTTAAGAGATTTTATGGCAAGAAGGACTTCCTCGGACGTAATGGGACATTCCATAGACTCTCTTTTAGCCTCTGATAGATTTGGTAGGGTGATATTTTGAAATAATGACTCAGCTTGCGTTGACGAGAATGTGCGTGTCGGGGTATATAATTCAGCTAACTTCCTACGGAATTCTGCAAGTACTTTAACAGGATTACTCGTGAAGTTATCCTTGGCCAGTTTGAGTCTGATAGGATTATGCGCCCTTTCCGGTTGACGAAGTCTTAGTGCCAGGAAGGAATCAGGTTTATTGGCTTTTGTGTAAATTGTGTGATTAAATCTTCGAATGATTTTATCTGCTGATTCTGCTAAAATTAAATCCAACTCAGCTTTCGTGTTTTCAAGTAAGATCCTATGGGGTTCAGTTGGAGCAGATTGGAATTGGAGGAAGAGACGATGATACTCAGCTTCTAATTGTTGGGTTTTAAGTTTTTTATCTCTTTTGAGGTGAGTGGATGTGGATATACAGGTTCCTCTAATCACGGGTTTGTGGGCTTCCCATAACAGGACAGGCGAAATATCAGGTGTGGCATTATGCCGTATATATTCTTTAAGGGCTAGTTGTACATCAAAACAATAGGATTGATTAGTCAAGTGCGTCTCATTAATACACCATGTACGGTCTTTGGATAGGGGGATCAGGGAGGAGACTGTTGTGAATACTGCGCAGTGGTCTGACCAAGTGATTGGGTGTATGTTTGAATGGAGCAGGGTTGGGGAGGATGAAACTGGTATAAAGATATGGTCAATTCTTGAGAAGGATTTATGTGGGTAAGAGTAGAAGGTATAGTTTTTCTTAGCAGGATTGCATTCTCTCCAAGTATCCAGTAGAGAGGCTTGCTGGAAAAGTTTGCGAAATGATAGAGAAGAGGAATATTGTTCAGGGGCGTAAGGAGATTTGTCTAGGTGTGGGTGTAGTACTTGGTTGGAATCACCACATAGAAAGAGGGTACCTTTACAGTGTGCTCGTATAATTTGTAGGAGATGAGAGAAGAAGGGGTTGGGGTTAGTATTGGGGGCATAATAAGAGACAACAGTAGTTGTCACATCTTGTACATGTCCAACTAAAATAATGTAGCGGCCTTCAGGGTCTTTGATTTCATTAGTTAAGATAAACGGAAGAGTGTGGTGGAACGCAACAAGGACACCCCGTTGCTTAGTAGCTGCAGATGCAGTAAACACTTGGGGGTATTTGGAACTAAAATACCGTATTTATCGGCGTATAACACGCACAGGCGTATAACACGCACATTCATTTTAAGAGGGAAGTTTCAGGAAATAAACTTAAATTTTAAATAAGGAACTTTGAAGCAAAATAAGGGTCAGTGTCCATCTGCAGCCTCACCATTGCCATCAATGCAGCCTGATCAATGCCCATCTGCAGCCTCACCATTGCCATCAATGCAGCAACCTCACCATTGCCATCAATGCAGCAGCCTCACCATTACCTTCAATGCAGCAGCCTCGCCAATGACATCACTGCAGACTGATCGATGCCCATCTGCAGCCTAGAGGGGACAGGGAGGGAGGCGGGACGAGCGCCGACAGATTACATACAGTGAGAATCTCCTATGATAGACAGAACAGTAGTCCAATGGCAGCCTAGGAGATGAGACTTCTTATTACAGAGGCCGCCAAGTAAACAGAGGATTCTCACTGTATGTAACCTGACGGCGCTCGTCCCACCCCCTCCCTGTCCCCTTCGAGGCAGCTAAAATTGAAGTATTGGCGTATAACACGCACACGTTATTTGCACCCGATTTTCATGGTGAAAAAGTGAGTTTTATACGCCAATAAATACAGTATTTAGGTGTTGCTTGATTAGAAAAGTGAGTTTCTTGTAGAGCTATAATACTAGCCTTCAGGGATGCAAAAGTACGGAAGGCCTTAACCCTTTTGTTAGGAGAATTAAGTCCCTTTACGTTAAGGGAAAGTATGTTCAAGGGGGCCATTTAAGCAATTTGGGAGAAAGGCTACTGGAAAGATATTTGTGGTTCATGCGATCCCCCCGACCTAGTGGGGAACAATCAGGAAAAGAAAAACAGTGAGAAAAGTGAAGAAAAGAAGAGAGAGAGATAACAAGAAACAGCGGATAGGTTTTGTAGAAGGAGAAAGTAAGTGTAAAAACACTTGGTGCGTTGGACTTCTTAGCCCAACAGGTAGATGTCCGTACCTCCAAACCAGCCGGCTGGGAAGGAAGCACGTGCATCTTACAGGGGGGAGCAGTGACAGTTCCCCACCGCAGACTGGGGAAAAAATAAAAACAACATAAATCTCAAACAGTCCAAACAATTCGTGTTAAGGATTTACCGGTGTACAAAAATGTAACATTTAGATAATAGACCCACTTAGTGGGAGAACTCAGTGCCGCAATTTTGGTAAAAGGATAGAGACATAAGAGGGGGCGGGGAAGGGGTGGGGGGGGAAAGAAGAGAGAGGGAAAAAAGAATGGGGTAAGAGAAGGCGGTCAAGCGGGAAGGGAGGGAAGAAAAGTAAAGGGGGGAGGGGGATGGGGGCAAGGAAGCAGGGAAAGGAAAGAAAGGAGGGAAGTGGGAGTGGGAAGAGAGAGACAGATGGCACAGTTAAACTGAAGATTACCAGTGCGTTTGCAAAAATGTAAAGGAGTTCATTTTATCAATATTCTTTAAATTCCGGTAGCTATCACCTCCTAAATCCTATCTAAAAGATAAGGAAAAAATGGGTAATAAACAGAATATAACACAACATTTAAAGGTTATCAACACCAAGGCCTTAGATTACTGTTAATGGCATGTGCAAACCAAAAAGGGAGAGAGGGGGGGAAGGAACAAAATTGAATGGAGCATATCAAAAAGGATATATCCAAGGTTATTGTCCCAAAAAAATAAATGAAATAAAATAAAAATAAAAATAAAAATAATGAAAAGTATATAAAAGTAAGGGGGACGTATTCAGTGCGTCTCAGATTGGTAAGAGTTCTTACAGGTATAACAACACCTGTACACTGTAACAAGGTAAAACCACATCTGTTTCCGGTCAATATATTAGTAATAATATGACCAGAAGTTCTCTTGTGGTGTGAAAGATGATCCGAGGTTAACCAAAAATCAATCAGCGTGATGTATGAGACTTTGGATCAAACAGGTTTGCTTGGCGAGATGGGGTTCCTTTGCGAATCGAGGAGGGGCCTTGCTGGTTCTGCTTTGGTGTGGTGGTATAAGGGTGATATGTTGAGCGTGCTGGGGTGCGCGGCAGTGCAGTCTCAGATTGGTGCAGAGGGGGGGACAGATGAAGTGTTTCGAGAAGGCGCTGCAGCGATTCTGGAGAGGTGGAGGAGTGTTGCTGCCCCTGATATGTAAATTGAAGGGAGAAAGGGAAGCGCCAGGTATATTTTATCTGATGCTGTATCAGAATTTGTAGTTGTGGTTTCATAGCTCGTCGTTTAGCTATAGTAAGGGGTGCCAGGTCAGAGAAAAGATGGTAATTATGGTCTTGGAACTGGAGAGCGTCCTTGTTACGAGCAGCAGTAAGAAGTTGCTCCTTTGTGCGGAAAAAGTGTAGTTTGATTATTATATCCCGTGGAGGGCCGTCTTGCTGGCGACGAGTAAGCGCTCTGTGGATTCTATCAAATTCCAGGCGTTCAATGGGTATAGAAGGGCAGAGTTCTTGGAAGAGGGCTGTAGTGAACAATTGTATGTCCTCGACCAATTCAGGGATACCCCTGAGGCGCAAGTTGGACCTACGCGAACGATTTTCCGCGTCCTCCAGGCGTGATAGTAATGTGGCATTTTCTTCACGGAGGGCCGCCTGTTCCTGGGCATGCTCTTGGAGAGTGAGCTCTATGTCATCCACCCTTGTTTTCAAATCTGCAGTGCGCTGTCCTAGTTCCCTTATCTCACGTGACAGTCTATTGGTGATTTGGTCAGAAGTAACTTTCAGGGCCTTATTAAGCATCTTTTCCATATGTTTCAAGAAGTCAGGCTGTGACATACCTGGTTGTGAGGGAGCAGGAGAACCGCTGTATACAGGAGGTGTGTCCTCATCCTCCTCGCTGTCTGCTCGGTCAGATCTGGCTGGAGATGCAGCATGTTGTGCGGCGAGAGCCTTCGCCGCCATCTTGGACAAGGCGCGGGCCAGGGCCTCCTTAATCGGTTTGGACTTGCTTTTGCCCTTGTGTCCTGTTAGAACCATCCCGGTTGTATCTCGGGACTTGCGGGAGGGGATCGCTTGATAGCTGGAGCGTTTAGACGGTCCGAGAGCGGTGTAGAGTCTCAAGTCTGCGGCGGGAGTGCGGAGCTCTAAGAGGAAGCGTCCTCCATGTTAAGCCTCGCGCATGCGCCCCCCCGGCCAAAAAAAATGACGTGGGGTTCCCCCTAAATTCCATACCAGACCCTTCAGGTCTGGTATGGATTTTAAGGGAAACCCCGCGCCAAAAAAAACGGCGTGGGGTCCCCCCAAAAATCCATACCAGACCCTTATCCGAGCACGCAACCTGGCAGGCCGCAGGAAAAGAGGGGGGGGACGAGAGTGCGGCCCCCCTCCTGAACCGTACCAGGCCACCCTCTTCATAGGGTAATTTACAACATATAGTTCAGACTGGGTCCAAAAAGCAAGGACTCTTGAGGTATCAGCATAATGATAACAGTCAGTAATATAGTCAGTTACATATCACATATTGTCCCGAAACCCACAAACCGGTATAAAAATGAGGTGAAGAAATTCACCTGGGCAATTATTAAAAATAATACAGGTGGTACATAAAAGGGTGAGAGTTAGGTGCCTAACAAATATTTATAAAAAGGCTTAAAGCTTTGAGAGTTAAGTCACGGGGGGATGTAGCTTTGAGTTGGTAAATCCACCTTGCTTCTCTTTGCAAGATCTTTTAATCAACATCTCCCCCTCAGGGACCTTCCAAAATGCGATCCAAAGCAGCAAATTTCATAATTTTGATATTATAGTTATGATGTTTACCAACATGTCTCCCTAGGTGTGGACAATTTACCATTTTTGATATAATAAATGGGGTCATTAATTCTCTGCCAAAAGGAATGTTTAGTCTTACCAATGTAAAATGGGCTACACTCACAAAACATTATACATATCCCTCCTCTAGTTTGGCAATTCACAAACTTCTTAAAACTGTGTATGCTTCCATCTGGTAAGGTAAGTGTCTGGTTTTCAAAAACCCACCCACAGTAATCACATGATCCACATTTGTGTGTTCCACTGGATCTACATTCTATATCCCTGTCTTTTACCTGAAAGTGAGTTCTAGTGACCCTATGTCGTAAAGACTGTGCTCTTCTATATGTAATTTCAGGGCAATCTATATTTAGTAATGATAAGGTCATTAGTCAATAGATGTATTTCTGCAAGATCTTATGCTCACACTTGTGTTGTTTAGAGAAATTAGTGATAAATCTCACTGTTTCAGGTTCTGCTATACTTCTCCATTTAAATAATGCATCTTGCCTAGCTTGATCTCTAGCCCCCCTAAAAGTCTTTTTTAATATGGTATGACTGCTATCCAGCAGTCTGACCTTTAACGCCTCATTTTGAAAGTGTGTATCACTTGAACAAACATATTTAAAACGTAAATACTGACTGTAAAGCATACTACGCAGCAATGGCATCGGATGTGAACTTTCTGTGTCTAATATAGTATTTCTCGCAGTAGGTTTACGGTACGGAGTGGTTTCTGATGCTCCACTCTCCTGTTTGAAACGTTAAATATCCACAAAAGTGAATTGTTAACAATCATGTTGCATCATGAATGTAAGGTTAAATGCATTCTCATTCAGGGTGGGCATGAAATTCCTAAGATGCTGTTTCTTACCTGTCCAAAACATGATCACATTGTCTATATAACAACACCAAAGCAGTACGTGGGACCACAAATCTGCATACCTGTCCAACAAGAACACTGTATGCTCCCAACCCCCAGGTGCAGGTTGGCATATGAATATGCACAAGTACCCATAGCCATCCCATGTACCCGGAGGTAGTGGAACCCGTCAAATGTAAATACATTTTTAGTAAGAATATGTTCAAGTAGTGCCAAAATTACCTACTGTAAGCTCAGGACTTCTGTTCTTGCTCACAAAGGAACCTCTGCACCACCTGGATTCCTAGGGAATGGGGAATGCTGCTATAAAGCACCACAATATCTATAACTACTAATAAAGTCTCAGGGGTACTTCAAAGCATTTAAAAAAAAATCCAGGGTATCCTGAATATAAAAAGATAAAGATGTCACATGTGGACCTAAGTATGTGTCCACTAAATGACTCGCCAACTCCATCTGGGAGCCAATCTCTTACACAGTGGGCCTCCCAGGAGGTTATTGAGCGTTCTGGGGAACTTTACTAGAATTGATTTCCTTATCTAGGACCCTTTGATGGTATGCCTCAAATATCAACTGCAAGGACTTCTGGAAACGCTCCCCCAAATCAGTTTGTACCGTTTTCAGAATGTTAAGACACATTGGGGTTGATTTACTAAAACTGGAGAGTTTCACATCATTGTCCCCTTTATCCGAGGGATGTTCTAATTACAACTAAGATCTTTTAAAGCTTGGGACTGTGAAGCAGACAGATTGCTGGAGGCATATCTGTCAGAAGTCTGGTTGGAGGCCAAGGTGCTAAGAGGGCTTCCCTTGTGACTGAGTGCAGTGCAACCCTGAAGGTTAAACAGGGAACGCAGTGCCCAGAAAAGCATGGTTTGCCAGTGGCCGTGGTTGAAATCTTGATCACTGTGGGGCGACTGGAACAAGCAAGATGCTCTGTATGGCAGGTGTGCTTGTGGAAAACCAGCAGCAGTGGGTGATCCAGAAAGAGTATCAGAAGCCAGGCAGGGAGTCAAACACAGCAATATCAGTCAATAGCAAGTTCAGGATTCAGGCAGTAATACTGGAACAAGCTGGGGTCAGTAATTGGTAAGGCAGACAGAAGCAGAGTCAGTGAGCCAAACTGGGATCAAGTAGTGGAGCAGGCAGAAGCAGGTCAGGATACAAGCCAGGGGTAAAACTGGGAAGACAAGATAAGAGGATAGTGGAAGCTGGGTCAGTAACGGGACGTCCAAGATCAGAATACAGGAGCACAAGGAACACGGGGGAGCTGACGATAATCCAGCAACTCAGGGATCTCAGCTGCAGGTTTATATAGGCCAGGAGGCAACATTGCATATCTGCCTACACCCATTAGCACCACCTCACATCTGCGTACACCTGTTAGCGTCATCGCTCATCTGCATACTCACGCTCGGGCAGCCGCGCATCTGCGTATACCAATACGCACGGGAGCGTGCCTGATGATGGGTGTTGGCAAGATTGCCAGTTCTTTGGCCATTTCCCTGACAATATCTCTTTACAGTAACTCTCCTTACTCCTTAGCCTATATGTTTGGGTTGGTTTGTAATGGGGGACATTTTTATGACTTCCTTGTGATAATAACTCCAGGAGACGCCCTGTTTTCTAAACCTTCTTCATCTATTGCTGTGGTCCCAGGGGCAAGGGTTGTGTTGCACCAGTGTGGGGTCAGTCAGTCACTCATTTTTTTCAAGAAGTTGCATCACATTCTTCAAAGCACAGAAGTCCTTAATCGTAAAGTCCTTCCACTGTCCCATCAATGCCTTCTCACTCTTCTTGTTTTTACAATGTTTATCAAAGGGGAACTTTTAGGTTAACTTTTGTGTAAAAAGGGTCAAATCCTTTATAGTTTTAAAATGGTCCATGTGTTGAACTGGACAGAACATCAACCCTAAACTGAGCACCTCCTTTTCCACCTGAGACAGATTATGTGAGGATAGATTCATTATGTTCAAGCCTAAAGTGGCTACGTTACTTGGTCCACATATTGGTTGATACATCCTGCCAGAGTTCAGGTCCTGCATATCTTTCAAAGAATCTAATGTGCCAAAAAAGGCTTGGTTTCCTTTCTAAAACCTTGCACAAATTCTGCAAAAATACATCCAATTTAAAGAGGAGCTCCAGTCTCTTAAGTGAAAATTAAAAGTCAGCAGCTACAAAAACTGTAGCTGCTGACTTTTAAAAAACAGCTACTCACTCGTCCCACAATCCAGTCATGTGCTCCCCCCAGATGTTTTCTTCCTGTGTTCTCTCTCGCCATCACTGGCATCTTTACTATGGGCACCCGGCTGTGACAGCTTGCAGCTTCACAGCCGAGTGCCCACTGAGCAAGTGCAAGCAGGGCTGTGCACTGTGACTGGTCCTGCAGTCTTCTGGGACCCGTCATGTGTCCCACAAGACTTCAGGAGGAAGGGAGGAGGAGAACTTCTGCTTCCAAACGCCTAGGCAGTCGGAGCGGAAGTGGGAGCGGGTACATGTAAAAAATCAGGTACATGTCAAAATCAGGTACCCCCCTCCTCCCCAAAAGCTCCATTTCACAAACAGGAGTGGGGGAAGGAGGCCTTAAAGCGGACTTCTCCTTTCGGGTGGAGCTCTGTTTTAAGGGAAGCCCCCTGGTCAGAGGAACAGTTTTTTGGAAATTGTAACATAAAGCCATCCATGACCTGTATTGTCCGACATTGTTTGACCCAACTGTAAATCAAAACAAAAAATTAAAAAAAAGATATCAATAATTATGTCTCAAATAACATCCTTCTCTGTTACCAATAATGCTATATATGCCCTAAAAATCCTGATAAAGGGGATACTTGTGGAAGTATGGGAGGTTGGGTATCTACTACTCTGTGTCTAAATAAACTATTACAACCTCCCACTGTACCACATCCACAAACAATCTTGCTAGTAGACACAGTGGAGAGACAGACTCTGCTGTGCCAGAAAATTTGACTTTAAAGGTACATTGTAGGGCAACCATATAAAAACCAACACAATTTTATTACATCTTATTTAAAAGAAGGTACGCAATACTGATAAAAAAAATATAAAATATATGTATGGACAACACTCGGAACATGGGGTTGGATCCCTGCTACATTAGTACTGAATATTCAAAGGATTTTACAAACACATGTGAGAATATTTGACAAGGCTTCCTTTCCCTGTCCCCCCGTCAATGCGCTTCATGGAGCATACTGCTTCTTAAGGACTTTTTTATTTTAAGGGGGTTTCTGGGTCCCTCTTTATTACTTTACTTCCAGGTGCATAACTGGCTGATTCTCTAGTTGATAAGTGGCTACATGAGAAATTAAATCTAAGTAATAAAGAACAAATAATTGTTATTAAAACAAATGCCAGGGTGCATGCGAGCTGAGATGGAAGACGTGTGAAGTCTCGGCTCCGCTCCCCGCCGGCCTGTTCACCAACATCCGGGCAGTTTGCAATCCTGCCCGCCACTACTAATAGCCCACTCTGACTCCTGCCGTCCCTGGTACCCGATCCATGGCTTGGGATAAGCCTAAATCACCCCCACAGCAGCCGTCGGAACATGGACCGGAGGGTGCCTAGATAAACAAGATGGCAGCGGCAGCGGGGCTGTCAGGAACCTGCCAGGACAAAATGGGGGTACGTGCCTGTGCGCATGCTCATGCGCGCTCCTGGTCAGTCTGGACAGCGGTGCCTGTATGCTTGTGTGCACCAGCGTGCTCCTCAGGTGCGCGTGCGTGCATGACGGGTGTGCACGCTAGCACTGCTTGGTGCCAATAGGCTTTTAAAAGAACAGCAGCTGCACTTGTGCAGTGCTGTTTGATCTGCAGCTCTTTGCCTTGTAAACCTGTATTCTGTCAGCTGATCATCTGTACCGACCCGGCTCTGATTGACGAACCTGTTATCTCCAACCCCGACCTCAGCCTGCCTGACCCTGCTTATCTCTGCTTGTTACCTGTTGCCAACCTCTGTCTGTTTATTGGACTCTGCTTCAGCCTGCTGCATTCACCTGCCTAATTACCTATTTGACCCGGCTTGTCTGACTCTGCTATTGCCTGCTGCCTTGTTCTAAGTACCTCCTGTGTTCACCCTGCTTGTTCCACCCAGTTCCGGCTTGCTGCTGATCCTGCATCCACCAGCTCATCAGGTTGCTGACTTGCTCCTGCCTCAACTGTCATCTGCAGTTCCAGCCATTCCTGGAGGATCGTCTTCCTGCTGCTGTGCCAGCTTCTACAACTTCCACAGGCACTCCTACCCCACTGCGCTCACGATACTACTGTCCCCATTCCAGTGGCTGTAAGAGAGGTCTCCTCCTACAAGTCAGGCTCTACTATGAGGTACATAACAGTATCAAACAGCCATGACTGAGCCTGCAGGAGAAACCTCTGCCATAAAGTAGATCTGTACGCACCTTGCGGCTCTCACACAAGCCGTGAAATCCCTACAAGAAGGTTATGTCAAGCTGGAAGGGCAGGTTCAGGATCTCACCAGTTCCAGTAATGCAGCTTCTGCATCCTCTGTTATACCTGCACAGACTGTCTCCACTCCTTCAGTTGTGATGCTTCCACCTGAGCCCAGAGTCCCCATCCCTGAGAGATTCACAGGGGACCGAACAAAATTCCGGGCCTTCCGCAATGCATGCCAGCTATATTTTGCTCTTCAAACCCGGACTTTCTCCCTAGAGGCCACAAAAGTAGGATTTGTAATCTCTATCTCAAGGAGAGCCCCAGACCTGGGGGTTCAATAGCCTTCGGGCTATTTGAAGGGAACTGTGTCCAGACTCACTTCCTGTTGTCCTTCTCTGAGGCCATGGCCCAGCTTTATGAGGACCCCCAGCGGACTGCCACAGCTGAATCTGCCTTGTTTGTGCTCCAGCAAGGCCGTGGAGCGGCCGAGGACTATGTCAAGGACTTTAGGCACTGGAGCGCAGACACTCAATGGAGCGATGCAGCTCTGCGACACCAGTTCCACATGGGTCTCTCTGAAGGACTGAAAGACGAGCTCGCTCAAGTTGGTATACCTGATACCCTTGATCACCCTGGCTATCCAAATTGATCGACGTCTCTGAGAACTTTGATCAGAGCATTACTTTCAGCAAGGCCGTTCAGTATGGATGACTGCAAAAGCTCCAGTTCACACTTCGCGCTATCTGACTCCGACCTGTTTGAATCCTGCCAGCTCAGCTCCAGACACCTCCGAGCCCATGCAGCTTGGATTGATGCGACCAACCTTGCCTCCGGAAGAACGAGCACGCCGCCGCAAACAAAATCTATGCCTTTACTGTGGTGGAGCGGGTCACTACATGCGCAGCTGCCTGCCAAAATGCGTAAGTGTCCATCCTCTGTTCCTGCCAATCTCTCAACCTTGTCTGCCAATTCAACCCACCTTGCTCTCCCTCTCTCATTACAGCTCCAGGGAAGGACAATTCCAGTTAACGCTATCATTGACTCCGGAGCGTGCAGCTGCTTTATCTATTCCACCTTTGCCAGCCAACAAAATATTCCCCTGCAAGAAAAAACACATGGACTTTCTGTTTACCTGGCCGATGGCTCTCGCATAAGGTCAGGACGAATGACCCAGGAGAAACTTCCCCTGCCAGCTACCATTTTCTCCAAACATAAGGAACTTCCGACCCTTGATGCCATCTCCTCTCCGCTGTTCCCTGTGATCCTGGGCATACCCTGGCTCCAAGCTCACAATGCCCACATCAATTGGGTAACTGGAGAAGTGAAGTTCCTATCCCCCTACTGTCAGAAGCATTGTTTACCTGAACCCCCCAATCCATTAACTTCCTTGCTGTTTATGGACACTGAACAGAACCTACTCCAGTCTGTGCCTAAACCATACCACAAATTCATGGATGTTTTCAGCAAACGGGGAGCAGACTCCCTTCTGTCTCACCACCCTTGCGATTGCCCGATCAAACTTCTTCCTAGGGCCAAGATCCCTTTCGGGCGTATCTTCCCCCTATCAGAAAAAGAGCAGGAGGCTTTAAAAATATACATCGATAAAAACTTGGGCAAGGGATTCATCCGCCCTTCGACTTCTCCAGCAGGTGTCGGAATATTCTTTGTCACAAAGAAAGATCAGACCCTTCGCCCATGTGTGGACTACTGTGAGTTAAACAAAATCATGGTCAAAAACCGCTATCCTTTGCCCCTGATACCTGAGCTCTTTCAGAAATTAAGATCTGCTGTTATCTTTATCAATATGGATTTGAGGAGGGCCTACAACCTGGTATGTATTTTGGCCGTGGATGAATAAAAGACGGCCTTCCAGTCATGCCCTTTGGCCTCTGTAACGCCCCGGCCACCTTCCAGCATTTCATTAATGATGTGTTTAGAGACTTTTTAGATATATTTGTAATTGTTTATTTGGATGATATCCTAATCTTCTCTGGATCACTTGACCAGCATCGGGAACATGTCTGCAGGGTCTTATGGAGTCTTTGCCAACACGGACTGTATGCAAAGGCAGAAAGTGAATTTGAGCAACAGAGCATCCAGTTTCTGGGGTTGGTGATTCCTCCAACAGGAATTAAGATGGATCCCCAAAAAGTATCCGCCATACTAAACTGGCCTGTACCCTTGGATAAGAAAGGAGTGCAACAATTTGTGGGTTTCGCAAACTTTTACAGAAAATTAATTAAAGGATTCTCTGCAATAATCACACCCATCACACAGCTGACCAAGCAAAACTTACGTTTTCATTGGACCCCGGAGGCCCAAGATGCCTTTAAGATACTCAAGAGACTCTTCACCTCAGCCCCAATCCTCAGCCATCCTGATCCATCATTACCTTACATCCTTGAAGTGGACGCATCTGAAGTAGCAGTAGGGGCAGTCATTTCCCAGCGTCAAGGGAGTAAGGACCTGATGCACCCTGTGGGATTTTTCTCTCAGAAGCTCTATCCCACAGAGAGAAATTATGATGTGGGTGATCGGGAGCTGCTCATTATCAAGGCAGCCTTGGAAGAATGGAGATACCTGTTGGAGAGTGCAGCCCATCCAGTCTTGATATATACCGATCACAAAAACTTGAGTATCTAAGATCTGCTAGGCAGCTAAAATCTCGGCAAGCTCGTTGGGCCCTATTTTTCTCACGCTTCTGCTTCCACATCACTTATCAGCCTGGATCAAAGAACATTAAGCCAGACGCATTATCGCATATGTACGATAACCCCAAGAATCTGTTTGTTCCTGACACCATCTTGCCCGCAGGCAACTTTCTGCTTCTACAGACAGACCTCCTCTCTCAGATTAAGGAAGCATCCTCAGACTCTTCAAAACCCCCTGGAACATTAATGTCCAGAGATGGTCTATTATGGAGGGGGAGCCAAATCTTTGTTTCAGGAGACAACTGAGTCAGAGTATTAAAATTGCTTCATGACCACCCGCTGGCAGGGCACTCAGAGCCTGTAAGACTCTTGAACTGGTGCGGCGCACGTTCTGGTGGCCTGGCAGAAAATATGTTAGTTCATGCCCTGTCTGTATCCAAAACAAGACAACAAGAAATCGGGCTTGGGGGCTACTAAAACCCTTACCTGTACCTGACAGACCATGGAAAATGATCACCATGGACTTTATAGTAGAGCTTCCATGTTCTGAGGGGTGTACAGCAATCTTCGTGGTCATAGACCGACTGTCTAAAATGGCCCATTTTTTGCCTCTAAAAGGCACCCCATCTGCTATGGAAACTGCCCGTGTATTCATCAAAGAAATCCTTAGATTACATGGAGTTCCTGCAAACATAGTATCAGATAGGGGGGTGCAGTTCACTTTACGTTTTTGGAGAGCCTTGTGTGAAATTTTGAAAATCGAACTAGCCCTATCCTTAGCCTATCACCCCCAAACCAATGGGCAAACAGAAAGGACTAACCAGACTCTCAAACAGTATTTCAGATGCTTCACGTCCTTTATACAAGATGACTGGGTGTCCCTGCTGCCCCTAGCAGAGTTTGCCTACAATAATGCTAGCCATTCAGCCTCAGGGCAATCCCCCTTTTTTGCTAATTATGGGTATCACTTATCATTCTTACCTGATTTTCTTCCAGAGTCCTCAGTTCCGGCAGTACAGGATGCGGTGGATTTCCTCAGCCGCAATAACCAAATGGAGGGGGTACAGTCCGGAGGACAACTCCTGGGAACCTGACAGCAATATCCATGCTAAAAGGTTAATCCGTGCTTTTTTCCTTGCCCATCCTGAGAAGAGAGACCAGTTAGGCATCCAGAGGTTGCCCTTTGGGAGGGGGCAATGTCAGGAACCTTCCAGGACAGAACGGGGGTATGTGCGTGCACGCATGCGCACGTGCACTCCTGGTCAGTCTGGACAGCGGCGCCTGTATGCTTGTGGGCGCCAGCCTTCAGCATCCAGAGGCTTTTAAAAGAACAGCAGTTGCACTTGTGCAGTGCTGTTTGATCTGCAACTCTGTGCCTTGTAAACCTGTGTTCTGTCAGCTGCTCATCTGTACCGACCCGGCTCTGATTGACCAAATCGTTATCTCCAACCCTGACCTCAGCCTGCCTGACCCTGCTTATCTCTGCTTGTTACCTGTTGCCAACCTCTGCCTGTTTATCGGATTTTGCTTCAGCCTGCTGCATTCACCTGACTGATTACCTATTTGACCCAGCTTGCCTGACTCTGCTATTGCCTGCTGCCTTGGTCTGAGTACCTCCTGTGTTCACCCGGCTTGTTCCACCCAGTTCTGGCTTGCTGCTGACCCTGCATCTATCAGCTCATCGGGTCGCTGACCTGCTCCTGCCTCAACTGTCATCTGCAGTTCCAGCCATTCCTGGAGGATCGTCTTCCTGCTGCTGTGCCAGCTGCTACAACTTCCACAGGCACTCCTACCACACTGCGTTCACGAGATCACTGTCCCCATTCCAGTGGCTCCTGAACCAGGGCTGTTAGAGAGGTCTCCTCCTACATATCAGGCTCTACTACGAGGTACGTAACAGTGGCTCACACACAGGCAGTAGCCTTCCCCGCAGCCACAACAGGAGGATGTCTCATCACACAGCCCTGCAGGTGAGACGACCAAAATAACCTCCCAGGCAGCTTCACTCTCACCAGAAAGGGACATTTTCTCCTCACAGTCTGATATGGACAGGGCTCTGGGGGACATGGTATTCAGCCAGGGGAGCCTGGATGATAGCCCTCCTCATGCATTAACTGTACAGGCTGCTCTGCCGTCCACTGCATATTCAGGTATTCAGGAGAGCCCATACTTCTGGAAAGATTTTCCACACTGCTTGACCAGGGCCTGAAAAAGGCCAGTAAACGCATAACTTCAGATCTGAAACGTGAGTTCCAAGCACTGGGAACCCTCAAAGGGACCCTGGAAACCACACTAGATGACACTATTACCAGGACCAACCAAAAAACACTGACTTTATAGAGAATATGCATAAGAGATGGATTACGCCTTGAACAAGATTGGTGACCTGGAGAACCGCTCTTGTCGCTATAACTTCAGGGTCCGTGGGATCCCCGAAACCTTTACGGATTCTGAAGCCACAGTCAAAGAATTTATTTCACACCTTATTCCGGATATACCTTCCCACAGATTGGAACTAGATCGAGCCCACAGGGCCCTGACTGCACTCCAGTCAGATGGTCTACCACGAGATATCATAGTAAAACCTCATTACTATGCAGTGAAGGAAAGAGTGATGGCTAGAGCTAGAGAGATTGCAGATTTGCACCTGAGAGATCACTCCATCCAAATTTTTACCGACATCTTGCCTGCTACTGTACAAAAATGCAGGGCACTGAAAGCACTGCTACAACCACTTATTGCTAAAAATATCAAATACTATTGGGCTTTTCTGTTTCGACTGAATTTCAACTTCTGTAACAAAAAACACGCCTTCTCGACCTTTCTTGAAGGTGAAGCATTACTGAAAATCCTGGGCCTGATCTCAATTGAACCTGGAGGCTCCCCCCCAATCCAAACCTTCAACCAGCAGCCCCTGCAGAGCCCTCTACCTCCAGTGTGGTGCTCTACAAGAAGCAAGGCCAAGCTCAAGGCTAGACTTCCATGATGATGATGGCTGTCATAGTCCTTTTGGGGCGTTGCAAGTTATTTCTGACACTATTGTCCTCAATTGATTCTAGGGCGGGATCACAGTTGAAGTATCTTCTGATGACTACTAAACTTTCTGTTATCTTCAAGAAGGAAGGAAACTCCCTCTTAAAAAAACAAGTACCATTTTTAGTTTTGTGAAAAGACACAAAGAGACTTCCTTTCCTCGTTAAAAACGTATGGTTTGAAGTTGATGACTTAAGGGTGTGTTAACGGCTGGTGGCGGTAGTCATCTGCCCTGTTTGATTTTGTTCCCCTTCCTTGTTGAGGGAACTGGGATCAAAACTGGGTCCGACCCAGAGCTTATACTTATTGACGACAAGGGGTCTATACCCCTTCTTTTCCTTGTTATAGTTCAGATATTGACAATATTCTAAGTGATTTGTCCTAATATTGTTCTTTGCATTTTGTAGGACAGTACCTGTTTTGATTTGGTTTCTTTTCTCACTCTCATCCTATCTTCTTTCTTTCTCAAATCTTCACATACTTTGGAGTCCCTCGGTCCCAGGCCCTGACTTCTAGGTGAACTTCACCAGCTGGACGATCCCGCAAACCATCTTTTGGGGCATTGGTGAGTGAGTTTTCTATTTCCTAGGTGCACCATGGTGAACTTAACTGCTGGCTCCCCTTCAAATTTGTTACTCATAATGATCAGGGATTTAATTCTCCAGTTAAACGTAGAATGGCTTTCCAACACTACAAATCCCTCCACATGGACCTGTTTCTCCTCCACCGAATTACAACCCTAAATTTCTACACCACTACTATCCTCATTTCTACTTGGCCCGGGAAAGACTGGGCGTGTGACAATATGCTTTTCCAAGTGGGTCTCTTTCTCACTGGATAAGCAGATTAGTGATCCAGGGGCTGGTACTTGTTACTAGTGGGACACCTGCAAGGCTCCCCATCACCTTAATCTCTTATTATGTACCCAACACGGGCCAACTGCCTTTCTTTCGAAAATTACTGCATACTCTGTCCCCTGACCTAGGAAGAGCTGTTCTCTTTGGAGGTGATTGCAATGTGGCCCTAGACTCTATCTTTGACAAAACCAGGAGGCCTTCATTTGCTCCACGACATTTCCCCAAGGTTGGATATAAGTTAGCCAAAATGTTACATTACCATAACCTGATTGACATTCGGAGAGAACTTAACCCATCCAGGAAGGATTATACATTCTTTTCCCATGTTCACAATACCTAGTCCAGAATAGACCACTTCTTCACAAACCCCGCTAATGTAACTCTTTTTCAGGCTAGTAAAATAGGGGATGTGATCTGGCCAGACCACTCCTTGCTACCACTCCTTGCTTTGGACCACGTGTAATTTCTTACAAGGTACCAGGGGTCCTGCTCCCTGGCGACTAATTGATTCTCTTTTGAGTAACCCTTCTGTCTGTTTTGACGTGGAACAATGGCTCACAGAATATTTTTCTTTGAATAACTTGGAGGACACTTCCCCTGTGACTAATTGGGTAGCTCACAAGGCCACAATTAGAGGTTATCTCGTAGAAATAGCGCTCCAAATTAAAAAAAACACTCTGACTCATTAATAAGGCACAAAGAACGGGAATTAACTGATCTGCTGACCCAGCATAAACAACACCCTGACTACAACTTTAGAGATAAAATAGATTCCGCTCGGTTGGAATTAAATCTCTGTTTGACAACTAAAGCAGAAAAAAGTCTTCCTTCTACACGTTGAAGGACAAGCCTGGTACTATGCTGGCACACAGGCTTACACCTCGGATTCGTCTAACTGTACTGCCTAAGCTTAGACGGAAACTTAACGCAGAACCCGCAGATTATAATGGAACTATTCCATTCCTACTATTCCTCTCTATATTCTGAACAGGGAGACCCCCCACCCAGGGCCCTGGATGACTTTTTTAAGGATGTGGCCCTCCCATCTTTTTCGGATCCTCACCGTGAGATCTTGGAGGGGGACTTTACTGTGGCCGAAATACTGGCCGCATTCAAACAGGCCAGTGCATCCTGGACGCAGGGGGCCGGACAGCTTCTCAGCCACTTATTATAAAAAAGTTTGCCCCACTGTTGGCACTCCACCTACAAAAATACTTTACTGCTCTTCACGAAGGGGATAGCACTCGATGGAGATTCTAATAAAGCCCATATATGTTTGATCCCTAAGCCAGATAAGGATCATAGCGATGTGGCAAACTATCGCCCGATTTCGCTGATCAATAACGACTTGAAACTACTCACAAAAATATATGCAAACCGGTTTAATACATTTTTGGCACAATATATTCATATAGACCAGGTGAGATTTGTTACGGGGGCGACAGGCTGCTGACCAGATATGACCGGCCAAAGACCTGGTCTCTGTCTTGTGCTCTAATTGGGATGGGATTGGAGCTAGGCGAGGAATGTTGCTGTATTTGGACCTTCACAAGGCCTTTGACTCTATTTCCTGGCCCTTCCTCTTCCACATATTGAGAAGATGGAATTGCGGACCAAAATTTTTAAGTCTTATCAGTGCATTATATTCAAACCCTTCGGCTAACATTCTAGCATATGGGCGCATATCAGACCTTTTACAGACAAGGAGAGGAACTAGGCAGGGATGTCCTCTCTCACCTCTCCTCTTTGTTTTGGGAAGAGAATCCTTGGCTGTGGCTATTCAAGCTAACCCCAACATTTACGGTGTCTCTAGTGGTGGCAAGACTCATAAATTGCTTTCTTTGCCGACAATTTGTTATTATTTATAACAGATCCTATCACAACCCTGCCCAATTTATTTGCAACACTTTCTAGGTTTGAAACTGTTGCAGGACTGAGAGTCAGTTAATTTAAATCAGAAGCGTTGGACATAAATCTTCCTGACCCGACACGGGGCGTGATACAGAAGTCCTTTCCCTTTAAATGGTGCACACAAGCACTCCCTTATCTTGGAGTTAAACTCACTCAGGACATTTCCACACTGTTTCAGGTTAACTATATCCCCCTTTTTAACTCCATTGAACAAAAATTAAAGAGCTGGAAGATGCATGAGCTTTCCTGGATGGGTAGAATAGTGGCCATTAAGATGACAGTTTTCCCTTGAATCCTATATTATTTTCGGTCACTGCCGATTCCAATACCATTTACATTGTTTAAAAAACTTCAATCACTGGTTTACAAATTCCACTCTATATATCTCCAAGTGGAGAGGTGGACTGGGAGTTCCTAATTTTTTGAGGTACTACAGGGCTGCTCAACTGGTACTAACCAGTACCAACAACTATATCGAATTTTCTCTACAACATACCAACCTGACTGGGTATGGTTGGAGGTGCAGGCTAGTCCTTCACTGCCTGTGGACCTCCTGATGTGGCTCCCGACAAGAGAGTGTCGGGCTATTCTGAGTCTGAGTGTGCAAATTATACCCGCTGAGGTTTCCCCTTCCCCTGTGGCTCCTATACTTAATAACCCACACTTTCCTCCAGGACAGAATCCCCAACAATTCATGTGGTGGGTTAACAAAGGCCTTTACAGGATAGCACACTTCATAGATCACAAAGGGATTATGCAACAGTCATATTTTTGGGAGACGCTGCAGATGCCCCAGACAGAATCCTTCCATCTGTACCAAATGATTCATTTTATAAAATCCCTGGGTACTGATCAGACATAACCACTAGGACCTTGTTTGAAAATAAATGCATACGTGGACCTGAGTCCCATGGGGGGACCTCAGAGCTCTATGTCCTCTTCAACACTCAATGGACTAAACCCTCATACCAAATGGCATGGGAATCAGATCTAGGTGAGACTTTAGAGGAGGAGGTTTGGGAGCAGTGGTCGACCATGGTGCACAGAGGAATACTCAAAACTTCCTTGGTGGAAGCGAATTACAAGGTGCTGTCCAGATGGTACCTGGTCCCGGCGAGGCTGGCAAGATTGTACCCTGGCACTTCACCCCTTTGCTTAAGATGTGGGTGAGAGGGTACTATGTTCCATGTCTGGTGGTCCTGTCCCAAGATCCAGCGCTTTTGGATCAGAATATTCACTCTGGTCTATTCAGGGACAGGACAAAATCTACCTAAAAATCCTAAAACGGCGATGTGTGTGGACCTGCTGGACGAGATCCCTAGACACCTCTGATCTCTCATCTATTTTATTTTTTCAGTAGCTAAAATTACAATAGTGCAAGCGTGGAAAACTCCAGTGGTTCGTCTTGCACTAGTAAAACACAAACTTTCTTGGATCATGGTCAATGAAAAATTGACCAGCATCCCTAGGGACAGACAAGGCGGATTTGATAAGGTGTGGTCCCCCTGAATTAAATACCTACAAGCCCCATAGTTCCCAGAACTGGGTGGTAGGAGGCCTAGGTCGAGGGCAGTGACAGTGACAGAAGTGACAGTGACACAGTGGTGCAGTGGTTAGCACTCTCGCCTAGCAGTAAAAAGGGTCGCTGGTTCGAATCCCAACCACGACACTACCTGCCTGGAGTTTGCATGTTCTCCCTGTGCCTGCGTGGGTTTCCTCCGGGTACTCCGGTTTCCTCCCACACTCCAAAGACATGCTGGTAGGTTAATTGGCTTCTGTCCAAAATTGGCCCTAGTATATGAATGGGGACCTTGGATTGAGGGTAGGGACTGATGTGAGTGTGTGATGTACAGGGTTAGGGACAAGGGTCAGGGTTGTAGACCCACACTCACTCAGGTTGAACTGGATGGACTGGTGTCTTTATTCAACCTTACTAACTATGTAACTATGTAACTATGTAACTATGACACCTGCTTCTTATTTCTGACCTCTTTTCTTCTTCTTTCCACTCCTTCCCTGTTTCTCTTTTCTTTTCTTCTCTTCTCTTTTAATCTCAGTGATATTTACCTTATGGATGCAAGTGGAGAGTCCTGAGGCCTCTCATTTCTTGATGCCAATGTGGGAGCTAGGTAAAGTGCCTCAAAGTACCAGATCAACCTTGATAATAAGTGCCCCGACCTCGGGTTATGCTACAGTTTGATCAAACGTTACCGAGATGTTTTCCAGAGCAATATTCCTGACTAGTTTATACCACAGAGAAGTTATGATTATTCCGTATATGCCCAGGCAGGCAATAGCCTAATTCAAATGAATTTACCTTATAATTGTTTTTGTATTACAGTCATAAGGATCTGACTTTCGGTTACCTTTGAGAGTGCATGGATCTTTCTGTATTGATTTATTATTTGTATCCTAAGAAATTTGTTAAACTTTTTAATAAAAATCTATTGCAAAAAAACAAAAAAACAAAAAAATGCCACACAGTGTCATATGGTAAAAGCTATCATATGTCCTGTATGCTCTGCATACAAAACCACAGTAATATACAAAATAATCCTACTTAAAAAAAATGGATTTGTAAACATTAGGCAAATGTATAAAAATAAAAACCCATCTATTAATGCAACTCTGTAATTATTTTTTTTTTCAAATATAAAGTTTATTACACTCCAAACATAGGCGGGGGACCCACCAATACAAATTGTTACATTTGAGGAACAAACCATGGTACATCTATTATTCGTAGAAGAGCGGTATATAGATTGGTATAATG
Source organism: Lithobates clamitans (assembly GCA_037952925.1). Taxonomy (NCBI): domain Eukaryota; kingdom Metazoa; phylum Chordata; class Amphibia; order Anura; family Ranidae; genus Lithobates; species Lithobates clamitans. The sequence continues at coordinate 565,441 of JBBGZY010000758.1, read as the reverse complement.
TAGGTATGCAAGTATAACGGTTATATACATATGTAATAGTTACCATTGGGTTATATTCTATGGCAGTCCTCCGTTCAAAGTGGAAGTTCCTGTTGGTGGTGGACCCCACCAATCTTTTCACTTTCCATTAAGAAGGAGGGGGAGGGGAGAAAAGAAAAAAGAAAAAATATATGGAAGGGGGTAGGTGGAGAATGAACGAAGTAAGGGGGGGGGAGAAGAGATTTAGAGGGGGGGGGAGGACACGGCGGCGGATGGTAACATCCATTAATTCCAGTCAGGGGGCGTCGCCGCCAAAGGGGTCAGGTCAGAAGTTGTTGACCCTCATCCGAAAATATGAACATGTTCCAAATGTCCCATGTCTGCTTAAATAACTCTTGCTTATGTTGTGCTGTCAGTATCAGGTCCTCCATCTGTTTAATTTCCTCCACTCTCCGGAGCCAGGATTTTATAAGGGGGGGGTAGGACTGCTTCCACAAAATGGGAATGCAACCCTTCGCTGCATTAAGGAGGTGTCGGACAAGTGATTTTTTATAAGTCTTAATGGGGACCGGAGAGAGGTGGAAAAGGAAGAATGCGGGGTCGTCTGGTACTACGTAGTCGGTGAATTTTTGTGTAATTCGCCTAACCTCGCCCCAGAAGGTCTGTACCTTGGGGCAGGTCCAGAAGATATGGAACAAGGTTCCCTCTCCCTCCTCACAACGCCAGCACAAACCAGAGGAATTCGGGTAGCATTTTCTAAGTCTAGATGGCGTCATGTACCACCTAGTGAGCAGTTTAAAGTTGGATTTCTGTATTTTAGAGCAGAGCGAGGACTTGAGGGAGAGGGAGATGATCCGGGTCCTCTGTGAGGGGGAGAAGGAGCGTTTTAGATCCTCTTCCCACCTGGTTAGGCAAGTCAAGTGAGGTTGCTTCTTTGGTGTGTTTAGTAATATGTACATTTGTGATAAGATGTGGGCCAATGGAGAGTCCTCGGCACAGAGTACCTCAAATGGCGTTAATTCTCGAGCGAAATTGTGTGGTTCTGGGAGTGAGTGGAGGAAGTGGTGTAATTGTAGGGCTTTCCAGAAAGTTAGGCGGTACGGGCCTGTCGGGTTACCTAAATCCTCTAAGGTTGGCCACCTCCCTTCGCAAAGAAAGTTAATTGCACAGTCCTTGCCGTTTTCTCTGAGAGGCATGAATTCCGCCGCTTGCATACCCGGCTCGAATTTGGGGTTGCCCAAGATGGGGAGGAGGGGCGAAGTCGTGGAAACTCTGTAATTATTAATACACTACTAATTGCATCATTAAATGCAAGCAGTGCACATACCTAAATCTGACCTGATATCAGCCTCTTGCAATCTCTGCACATCAGGGCTGGAGTGAGAGAGTAAGAAGCAGCAGAATGAGGTATTTAGTTCATGTACTAACAATGAGCATGCTGTTAGGTGGAGAAAACAGACTGACAAAGTCACAAGCAGGTGCAAGTCCAGGATGACCGGAGTTAAGAAGGGTATTTTATGGTGGAAAATAAGTACTGCAGGGGTGAGTGCAGGACTAAAAGTAAATATTGCAGTCAAAAACACCTTTTCTATTTCATCTTTTAATTAGATATTCATTTGTATCTTGCTACTATTGGCTGTAATTATTTTTAATTAAACATCTGTCATTAGAGAAGAGGGGGGGGGGGGGGCAATTCTGAAGGCTAGTAGGCTAGTGGCCTGTCTTTTCTCTAGATTGAGTATATTCTGTTTCATCAAACTTCAACATATACAATATGCAGCAAGTGATGTCAGAATATAGTTGAAAGGCCCAATGCAATAATTATTCAGGGTCATTTATCTGTAAAAACAGTAAAACCAGAAGATCAGCAAGACAGCCAAGCAGCTTGCATTATCAGGAGGAGGTCAGCAAACACCTACATGGACAATACTTTTTATATATGCGGACAATACTTCTTGCAGCTAGGAATATTTTTAACCCTTGATGTAGTCAATAAAAGTGAGACTTTTGGATCAGAAATCTCAATAGAGGTAGCTGGATCCTGTGAAGATTCTGAACCAACTGCTGCACCAACTATGGTACCTTAGCACTATGAAAATGTCAACTGAATGTAAACAAAGGGCCAATGTTGGTGACTGACATATGAAAAAAAAAACAGAATTCAGTTCTGGTATAGATTTTAAAGTGGAAAGGCAAAAAAAGTTTCATATATATATATATATATATATATATATATATATATATATATATATATACAGTGGGGACGTAAAGTATTCAGACCTACTTAAATTTTTCACTCTTTGTTATATTGCAGCCATTTGCTAAAATCATTTAAGTTCATTTTTTTCCTCATTAATGTACACACAGCACCCCATATTGACAGAAAAACACAGAATTGTTGACATTTTTGCAGATTTATTAAAAAAGAAAAACTGAAATATCACATGGTCCTAAGTATTCAGACCCTTTGCTGTGACACTCATATATTTAACTCAGGTGCTGTCCATTTCTTCTGATCATCCTTCAGATGGTTCTACACCTTCATTTGAGTCCAGCTGTGTTTGATTATACTGATTGGACTTGATTAGGAAAGCCACACACCTGTCTATATAAGACCTTACAGCTCACAGTGCATGTCAGAGCAAATGAGAATCATGAGGTCAAAGGAACTGCCTGAAGAGCTCAGAGACAGAATTGTGGCAAAGCACAGATCTGGCCAAGGTTACAAAAAAATTTCTGTTGCACTTAAGGTTCCTAAGAGCACAGTGGCCTCCATAATTCTTAAATGGAAGACGTTTGGGACGACCAGAAGAGCTGGCCGTCCTGCCAAACTGAGCTATCGGGGGAGAAGAGCCTTGGTGAGAGAGGTAAAGAAGAACCCAAAGATCACTGTGGCTGAGCTCCAGAGATGCAGTCGGGAGATGGGAGAAAGTTTAGAAAGTCAACCATCACTGCAGCCCTCCACCAGTCGGGGCTTTATGGCAGAGTGGACCGACAGAAGCCTCTCCTCAGTGCAAGACGCATGAAAGCCTGCATGGAGTTTGCTAAAAAACACCTGAAAGACTCCAAGATGGTGAGAAATAAGATTCTCTGGTCTGATGAGACCAAGATAGAACTTTTGGCCTTAATTCCTAGTGGTATGTGTGGAGAAAACCAGGCACTGCTCATCACCTGTCCAATACAGTCCCAACAGTGAAGCATGGTGGTGGCAGCGCCATGCTGTGGGGGTGTTTATCAGCTGCAGGAACAGGACGGCTGGTTGCAATTGAGGAAAAGATGAATGCGGCCAAGTACGGGGATATCCTGGATGAAAACTTTCTCCAGAGTGCTCAGGACCTCAGACTGGGCCGAAGGTTTACCGTCCAACAAGACAATGACCCTAAGCACACAGCTAAAATAACGAAGGAGTGGCTTCAGAACAACTCAGTGACTGTTCTTGAATGGCCCAGCCAGAGCCCTGACTTAAACCCAATTGAGCATCTCTGGAGAGACCTAAAAAATGGCTGTCCACCAACATTTACCATCCAACCTGACAGAACTGGAGAGGATCTTCAAAGAGGAATGGCAGAGCATCCCCAAATCCAGGTGTGAAAAACTTGTTGCATCTTTCCCCAAAAGACTCATGGCTGTATCAGATCAAAAGGGTGCTTCTACTAAATACTGAGCAAAGGGTCTGAATACTTAGGACCATGTGATTTTTCAGTTTTTATTTTTTAATAAATCTGCAAAAATGTCAACAATGATGTGTTTTTCTGTCAATATGGGGTGCTGTGTGTACAATAATGAGGAAAAAAATGAACTTAAATGATTTTAGCAAATGGCTGCAATATAACAAAGAGTGAAAAATTTAAGGTGGTCTGAATACTTTCTGTCCCCACTATATATATATATATATATATATATATATATATATATATATATATATATAGCAATAACTCTCGGTGGAGCCACTGGGTCTAGGGTTCCGTTGAGTTTACCTCTGGACGATATAAGCACCAAACACTTGAGTAGGTTTTCCAATGCTTTAATAAACAAATAAAGGAAGTAGCAGGAAAGAGGCAGAAAGAAAGCTGCAGGGAAGCTCAAATACCTTTCCTTAGTATTCTTCAGAACATTCTTAGTACTTAAACACTTTTAGTTGAATAGTGCAGTACTATGCAGTAAGACTACTTCAGGATACGTCCTCCAACCGAGTCACCAGGCCCCCTCCTGACCAGCACTCTACATGATCCTTCCATGACGGGTCCTCCCCTGGGATCTCCCCGGTTGTCCACCTTCTTCTTTCAGGATAGACAGCTCAGGACCGTCCCTCTGCTGCTGTGGTAGGCCCCAGACAGGCTTCTGGGCCCACCCACAAGCCGCAGTGACATGGGTCTCCGGAACGGAGGACCACGAGGTGGTACTCTTAACGCATACCTGTCAGCCAGGAGGACCAGCAGGTGGCTGAAAACGAACCCCTAAACATGGCGTCTGTCCCATAAATACCCTCTCCCATAATGCAACTCGGAGGACCACCTCCACCGAGTTGTCACCGAGGACAGAGGAGCACTCATACGCTTCAACACGTTGCTTCTCCAACACTGGCCCATGGCGACAACGACACCCACCGGCACAGTGTGGAACCACACGCAACGTCAGCCAAGCTGGAACAGAGGCAAATATAACTTCCTATAATAGGTGACCCACTAGATTTACCTATCAGCGGTAGATTAAAAAATTTACCAGCGCTACATACTCCCCCCACTACAATAGATGTTGTCCTCAACGTCTGTCACAAAAGCCTGAGAGCAGGTATTTGAGCTTAAAACTTGGACTTAGGCAAAGAAGAAGGAAGGGCAGTGGAAAGGCATTATAAGACTAACATTTGTAAAACAGTATGTTCACATCCGCAAACAAATCCATCCTATGACTGTACATAACCCCACTATCTATCTAGCTGAAAATCCTAACAGCTTGATAGGAGATCAAATGGTTCCTGAAAAGGAAAACATATTAAACACACATGCAACCTATACAGTTTCAGGAGCAAAGTCTCATTTGGAAAAAAATGAAACTCTCTTCCCATTATCTACATCAGAATAATCTTTAGGAGTCCATCCCCATATATACATTTTTTTTTTAAAATGAAATAAACACGGCTAGCAAAAAGAAGTCCTTGGATTTGAAACACTGAGATGAGTATTCAGATCTTTACCACGAAGATCTCTATATACTGATACTAACTAACTATCCCAAAGTTCTTTTGTCCATAATTACCAATAAAACTGGGGATCTGGCAATGTCAGTGTTTTTCCCATTTTATCCACTGTAGTGATGAAATATACAACGTCATCTTTTCCGGGTCTGCAAATGACCACTTTGTCAGCATGAATGTGCCGACCATAGTTCCAGTGCATAAAACATCCACTGAAGCATTCATCCATAGCAACAGAACATCCAGTTTTTCGGAAAGGCTTAGGCACAGACAAATAGTCCCAAACAGCTTCACTGTACCAAAGCTCCCGATTAGCTTCAATCACTTGCATTATGTCCTGAGGGAACTCCAAACCATATTCCGTAGCTACACGCTTGTTCAACATTCTTTGCAAACGTGCAAGTTTCGGTAAGGATCTATTTTTCCCCATACCAGGAGGCACACATGAATCCAATGTTTTGCTCACCATAGACCCAGCCGGTGTCTGAAGTGAACTAGCAACTTTTGACAATGTCTCATTTACAGTGCTGTGTGGCTCCACACAAGGTGATGTCTTCCCAGAACTCAGGGCTGTCCATTCAGGGAAGGTCATAGCAGAGGCAACATCCTCGCCTTGGGCCCATAACAGTTCCTGTGACATAGTCTCAAACAGGTCATCATCACCGGAGAGATCTGACGTGGATTCTATCTCCGAATCTCCCAGCTCTTCTGCTGGCAGATATTTATTTACAGTCCCAGATACATTTCCCATCAATTGCTCACCCGTTTCTGTTGTGGACTTTGTTAGATCCGGTTGGGGTAGTCTCTGGGGCAGGCCTCGACCACGGCCGCTGGAAGCCTTCACATATCCCCCCTTCCTCTGGACAGGTACAACAGGGACAGGCGTAGTGGACGCGGAAATCAAAGCAATGTCCGCTGATGAATCTGTAACAGCAGTGTCTCTCTCCGGAACATTCTCGGTAACAACAGGCAAAGTCATGGCCTGCCGTTCTCTTTCAGCAGGAGTAGCAGCTTCTACTGTGACGACACCTGTAGCCCAGTCCATACGATAAGCACGGGGCGACATGGTAGGTTGCTCCACCCCAAACAAATATTCTCCACATTGCAGGCAGCGACCAAATAGACGGAGATGTACGGCCAGTCCTTCACATTTGTGGCAAATCATACCCAGCCCTTCGATATTTCCAACGGTATAGAGAACAAACCTCCCCTGCGGCTTCAGATGAATACCGGTATCTGTAAGCAGGGTTCCGGTCAGCACAGTACTCGACTCGGTGCTCGCAGGGAGCATTCTTGGTCCCATAATTGGCTGCATCGCTGGAAAAGACATGGCCACACTCTGATCTTCTCAGCACGATCACGAGGCCTCTCTTCTTCTCTGGCTCCAAACACATACACGCATCCCACGCGGTATCAAGTAGGGTAGGCTCCTCCAATTTGTTCTTCTGATCACGTAGCTCCCATGCTTTTACTGGTGCCCGCTGCGTACGCACTCAGAAAAAAAGTCCTGCAACTTTTAACCTCTTCTTTTCCTGAGAAAATGAAAAAGTCCAGCTCTCACCATAAACTCCCGGTGATACACTTCTCCAGGTTGCGAGAATTGATGGCTAACAAATCCTGAACGATGCCCCCCACATGTAGCAATAACTCTTGGTGGAGCTGCTGGTTTAAAGCGGGCTTATTACCTTCACTCTCGATACCTCTGTTTCACCGACACCGGGTCTAGGGTTCCGTTGAGTTTACCTCTGGACGATATAAGCACCAAACACTTGAGTAGGTTTTCCAATGCTTTAATAAACAAATAAAGGAAGTAGCAGGAAAGAGACAGAAGGAAAGCTGCAGGGAAGCTCAAATACCTTTCCTTAGTATTCTTCAGAACATTCTTAGTACTTAAACACTTGTAGTTGAATACGCTCCCCTTGTGGGATTCAATCTTTGCCCGCCTGGATAGACCTCTCTCACTTGTCTAGCAGCCAGTATGCAGCACAAACAAAAGTCTCTGCCACAGACTTGTTTGAAATAAAACCCGTACGATCCTCTGCCACAGGATGTAATGGTTTGCGATGAATGTCAGACACAGTACTTGAACCTTTAAGCCAACCCGGCAGTACTATGCAGTAAGACTACTTTAGGATACGTCCTCCAACCGAGTTACCAGGCCCCTCTCCAGACCAGCACTCTGCATGATCCTTCCATGACGGGTCCTCCCCTGGGATCTCCCCGGTTGTCCACCTTCTTCTCTCAGGATAGACAGCTCAGGACCGTCCCTCTGCTGCTGTGGTAGGCCCCAGACAGGCTTCTGAGCCCACCCTTACACCACGAGGTGGTACTCTTAACGCATACCTGTCGGCCAGGAGGGCCAGCAGGTGGCTGAAAACGAACCCCTAAACATGGCGTCTGTCCCATAAATACCCTCTCCCAGAATGCAACTCGGAGGACCTTGTTGCTTCTCCAACACTGGCCCATGGCGACAACTACACCCACCGGCACAGTGTGGAACCACAGGCAACATCAGCCAAGCTGGAACAGAGGCAAATATAACTTCTCCTATAATAGGTGACCCACTAGATTTACCTATCAGCGGTAGATTAAAATATCTACCAGCACTACATATATATATATATATATATATATATATATATATACAAAACCTCCATAATGCAGGAAATTAGTTATGAGCATGTGGCTCCCTCTCCTAAACCATACCAAGCCTCAAGCCCTCAACATGGAGAAGTGCCTTTGCAGGAAAAAGCCTTTATGACAAAGCAAATTGTCTCTATGTTGATGAGAACAAGGAACTCTTCCCCACCCCCACAGGGTAAGGGTTGTGGTTGTGGAAGTGCTATGATGTTAATCCATCATCAATTACGTAGTCCAAAGATGCAGATCCTTGTCAATCATGATGAACAATGCTCACCAACCTGAAAAAAAAGCCACTGACACATTCAATCCCTGAAGACAGCTCATACTGAATGACAGATTCCAGCTGACAGCTAAAATCATAAACAAAGAGGCAGGGTTGAAATCATTGACCAAATAAAGCCATGCTCATATTTGGTCAAAGGCCATGCTTATGGCCATATTTGCTCAAACACATCAACAATCATGCCTACCAGTTTCTTTACAACTCAGATGTCAATTGGGAAATGTAATTTAGCATAAGCAGTCACCAGGATCAAACGTGTCAGTGGGTCTACATTACTGTAAAACATGAGTGATGGTGAATTTACATCATAGGATTTTTTTAATAATTTGTCAAAGTTTGTGGTGTCTTTGTTTACAGTTTACGTTTTTGTAAACTGTACTTGTTCATATAGGGGGGTGGTGGTATCTCTGAGGCCCCCCTGTTTTGAAAGAGGGCTTCTAGATTCCAATAAGCCCCTTTCCATAGTCCCCTACAACCACTGGACCACAGTTGTAGGGAAAAGACCCTTGTTCTCATCGACTTGATAGGTTCTGGCGGGGAAAAGAGGAATTTTGAACTTACCTGTAAGTTCCATATGTTGGAGTACAGTACAGGATACAGGGAAAATCTTTACACCTGGGTTATAGGCTCATACCTTCAAGTGATTGGACACTTGCAAGCTTTTGAGAACACACCTCCTGTGCTCCTATAATCCTTAGTTGTGTAGCAAGCAATGCAGAGTAACCACAGAATGGATGGGGGGGTAGCCTGCATCTTGTACTGTACTCCATGCAATCTACAGGTAAGTCAAAAATCTTCTTATCTTAATCATACAGTACAGGACACAGGCAAAATATTCTAGAGTATAGAGTGTGGGATGTCCTCAAGCAATCAATGAAAAGGGTAGGCAGCAACTAGGCAAACAGAATGGTGGCAACAGGCCCAAAAAATAACAAGGATTAAAATACCCAACTTCAGAGTGCCAATGCAAAATCCTTGCAGCCAAAAGCTGCACCCACAGAAGACTGGACATCCACTTGGTAGAACTATGAAACAATGTGTACTGGACATCCACCTGTAAAGAGGAAAGGATCACTGCTACTCCCAACCAGCCCAGATAAATAAAAAATAAGGAGCAGCCTCAGCCTACCTTTCTTAACAAAACCACACACCCTAATGCATTTTGCCCCACCCACATGGGCTTAAGCTGGCCATACATTATACGATTTTCTTGTACAATTTCCTTTAAATTTACCTTCAACTATGTAGTGCAAGGGGCTGCCTGATTACATACAAATTGAAAGTGTTTAAGTTTGACCTCATAGTACATGGTTTTGGTAAATCTAAAGGTAAATTGAACAAAACAATTGTATAATGTATGGTAAGCCTTAGTCATATTGTGGGAGCAAAGAGCAGGATGGAAGCTTTTATGCATCATTAGCCGCGGAGAGAGAATTGGGTTAAAAGGTGAAAAACAGGTGCCAACTAGCTAAGAGTAATCAGAATTAAAGCAGCAGTGAGGAAAAAGAGTGTATAAAAAATATGTGAACAACATATATGGGAGAGTGTTGTTGTAAACCACTGTGAAAAAATGAAGATCAAAATAATGAAATAAAGAATCATAATGAACAAAAAATAATAAAAACGAAAGTACTGTAATAAACACAAGGTAAAAAATAATGAGAAAAATAGGTGAATAATAACAAGGGTGAACAAATAAATGGAGAGTAGAAAAAAAGAAAAGATTTAAGATGTTTTGTGAGAAGACTGGGAAGTGACTGAGAAAAAATAGAAAAAGGAAGGACTAAAAAATAAAAAAAGAAAAAATGAAGAAAAAAAAAAGTGAAAAATCATGAAAGAATAAATAATAAAAAATGCAAAATAAAAAAGAAGGGGAAAATTAGTAAAAACTCAAAATAAGTAATGCCATATATTATGTATCTTGTTAGGCAAATAACCAGTTGTTTGATGTCATAGACATTATTATTTGAACAAGATCAAATGATGTGAGGATCTGCTGGACAGCGACAACTTGCACATCTAGTTGTGCTACGTTTAAAAAAACCTGTTGTGTGTAGCCAAGTATGTTTTAGTTTGTCAGAAATAACTAAACTTGAAGAGATAAGACTGCCTATTGTTTCGGCTCTTTTGGCCACAAATTTGACACCTCGTGATAGATTCTCCATGTAATATCAGTAGAACCTTTGTTCCTTCAATAAGTTAGTTCTTGGCATATTTCTGGCAGAAAGGTGAACTTGCTTTATTTCTCTTTGTAGCCTTTATCGCAAAACATTTCTTCCATTAGTGCAGCTTCTGTGTCAAAATCGGTGAGGGTGGAGCAACTGCGTTTGAGTCAAATAAATTGGCATTTGGAAAGAGACCTAATACCATAGGGGAGTAATAGCTAGAGGCATAAAGTAGAGTGTTTTTCGATGTTGGCTTCCTATAAGAACATACTATCACTCTTAAATGTTGGGCTGAAAGTGTTTTGCTGTCTCCCAGGGCCACACTTCCCATATGATGTTTTTTCTACTCAGCGGGCTATTTTTGGCTGCATTAGCCATTAGCTTGGCTGGATCCTATTAAGGATATGTCTCCCTCATATAGTATCGGACGTTGTTGCGGCTCCGCTGGCTCCATTATTTTTGGAATTATTTGCCCCTGTTTAAGGATGTTGCAAAAATATTTGAAATTCATTTAAATTTTCAAAATTCATCGTTCACCTAGATCATGGGTATATATAATATTACAATCCAAATAAAGATAGAGAAATCTGTTCTCTTATCTGTTTCGTCTTTGAACCTTGGCTGTGTACTGAAGAAGCCTTACGGCGAAACGCGTATACGCACAAGGGCTCACTGCACCAAAAACACAGATACATATATGCTACAATTTTTTTACCCCTCTTAAAGTTAATGTTTGTAGTTTATATATTTTTCAATAAATTTGATTGTTCATATTATTTCCTCCTCCATTGTTTCCTGGCCTTTAAAGTCCGTCCTTTTTGTAATACTTATAGTAGTACCCCCCACTGTTCTGGGTATATAATATTTTGCTTTATCTTGATTTCCAATTCTTTGATGTGTATCAAAATTTCTCCATTTGTACATTATCCCTTCTTTGTAATCAGATTTATCCATCAAGAATTTTGATATTTTAACCTTCATGATTTCATCTTCGAGTTAATCCAAAGATTTTGAATGAATGAATGAATGAATGATTTGTAAAGCACTGCAAATGCGAACTGAATCGCCTCAAGGCGCTGGATGCATTCTCTGATGTCAGCTTCTCAGAAAAGGAAGGTCTTTAGTTTTTTTCTGAAGGCCTGGTGGTTTTCTTCCATGCGGATGTTAGTTGGAAGAGCATTCCATAGTCGAGGTCCTTGGACTGCGAATCTTCGTTCTCCCTTTGCTTTGTAGCGGTATTTGGGAACGGTAAGGAGGTTTTGGTTAGCTGATCGAAGACTGCGATTCGGTGTGTAGTGTTTTATTTTCTCGCGGAGATATGGTGGGGCGTTTCCTTGTACGCATTTGTGGGTGAGGCAGAGGGTCTTGAATGTGATCCGATTCTTCGCGGTTAGCCAGTGTAGGCTCTTTAGGGAGGGGGAGATGGATTCCCAGGATTTTTTTCCTGTTAACAGTCTTGCTGCCGTGTTTTGGATGAGTTGTAAGCGTGCAAGCTGATATTGGGGTAGTCCTACGTAGAGCGAATTTGCGTAGTCGAGTCGGGAATTGATGATTGTTCCCACAACTGCCGCTTTGTCCTCTTCTGGGATGAAGGGGATGAGTCTGCGTGGTTGGCGGAGGAGATGGTGGGATCCGCTCACCACTGATCCTATTTGTGCGTCCATTGTCATTCCTGAGTCAAAAATTACTCCGAGACTCTTGGCTTTGGTGTTTGGGGAGATGGTCTGTCCAAGGATGGTGGGAGGTGTCCACGGAGTCTTTATTTTGGAATTTTTGTTGGCATGTAGGAGAAGAAGCTCTGTTTTTGATCCGTTAAGTTTGAGGGAGCTGGTGGTCATCCAGTCATCTATTAAGGTGAGACATTTCTGTAATTGCTGATGAAGGTCTTTTTGTCCGTTAATGCGAAGGTAGAGTTGGGTGTCGTCAGCGTATGAATGGAAGCAGAGGTCGGTTTTCCTGATGATATTGAGAAGTGGGCGGATGTATATGTTGAATAGTACTGGTGACAAGGGTGATCCTTGAGGGACTCTGCAGGAGATTGCCCGGGTTTCCGAGGTGAATGTTCCTAGTTTCACTGTCTGGGAGCGATTCTCTAAGAAGGATGTAAACCATTTTAGAGCAGAACCTGTAGCTCCTGCTACTTCAGCGAGGCGGACAAGTAAAGTATTGTGGTCCACTGTATCGAATGCTGCGCTGAGGCCTAACAGTACCAGGAGACTCTGTTCTCTGTCGTCTGCTGCTTCAAGGGCGTCATCCCATATTTTGAGAAGTGCCGTTTCTGTGCCATGGCCTGGGCGGAAGCCTGATTGCAGAGGGTCCAGGAGGAGGTGTGTGTCCAGGTGGTGTTGTAGCTGCTGTACTACTGTTTTTTCCATGATCTTGGAGATGGCGTTGAGGCTAGTTATTGGTCTACGGCAGTTAGGGTCCTTAGGGTCGAGATTGGCTTTCTTTAGCAGAGGTTTGATGATGCCTTGCTTGAGGGAGGTTGGGACAGTCCCTTCTTTGAATGATTGATTTATCAGCTGTGTTAGGATAGGGACCAAGATGTCGGAACATTCTTTAAGCAGTTTAGTGGGGATGATGTAGTTCGGTGGTGTGCTGTCTCGAAGGCTTCTGATGATGTTTTTAGTTGTGTCTATGGTGATTGGGGACAAAAAGAAATTCGGTGGTTGAGTGATGTTTGTGTCGATATCCTCTTTTTGCTTTGGTTCAGTGAGGGTGATAGTTGTTTTCTGATGGATTGATTTCCGAATGTTGTCGATTTTGTCGATGAAGAAATCTGATAACTCATTGCAGAATTCTTGAGTATCGTTTCCTGGGGGCTCTAAGCAGGTCGGGTTCATAGACTGAGCCACTATTTTGAAAAGTTCCCGCGGACGGTTTAATGCGGATGAGATGGTGTCTGAGAAATGTTCTTTTTTGGCTTTGAAGATTGCCTTGTGGTATTTCCCCGTGAGTGCTTTGTAGTTAGCATGGTTTTCCTTGGTAGGATTTCTTCTCCATGTTATTTCCGCTCTTCTATGTTCTTGCTTGAGTAGGGTGAGAGTACCATTGAACCAACTTGAGTTTTTTTTTGCGGATGAGTGCTCTGCGTTTTGGCGCCACGGAGTCTGCTGTTTGTAGTAGTACATTGTTTAGGGAGTTGAGCGTTTGTTCTGTTGAGAGGTTTGAGTTTAGCAAAAGAATTTTGCTCGACAATGTGGTTTTGAAGAGATCAGAGTGAAGTTTCTTCTGAGATCTATTCCAGTGTGTTGCTGTTACGTGTTTCTGTTTTTGGAGGATGGTGTTAGTGGTTATTTTAAATTTGATAGCATGGTGGTCCGTCCATGGTAGCGGAGTGTTGTCAAATACGTTGATGTCCATATTCTGTTTGAAGATAAGATCTAGAGTGTGTCCTGAACCATGCGTGGGAGAGTTTATCATTTGGTTGACGCAGGCGGTTGCGGTGGGGTCTTGGGCAGAGTTTGCCCACAGGTCAAAATCCCCAAGTACCAGCAGGTTTTTGGTTTTCAAGGTGTGTATCGAGAAAAATTCAGTGAGCGGTTTGTACGTTCTTCTTCTCTTGATGAGACTGTTTCCAGCATTTATGTTGAATTTCAGTGATGTTGTTATTCAGAGCCCCCAAGCGTGTATTTTTATAAATAATGATTAGTCTAATAAGACTGTTTGATGCTTCATGATCCAGTACATTGGTTCACTGTTTTCTAAAATCCTTATCGTCTACTTCAAACAATGGGAACTTTTTTAACCTTAGACCTCTGGGTATCCTCTTTTGTTTGAAATGTTATTCCAAGGAAGCGATGTCCCACCATAGGTGGTTCACAGTTGACATTCATCTTTGATGTTTTTGAAATACTGTTTCCTAAATTTCTTTGTCATCTGCACATTCTCCAAAAACAAATGTTTTGCTCTTAGTATTTTTCTCTGCCACGCTCTCTGTTTCTAGCTTCCATAGGTTGAGGTATAGGAGGAGATCGTCTCCAGTCTGTAGTGTACAGCATACACTTGCCATGTGCTCCATACTATACTGTTTTGATCTGTATTCGACCTAGTAGGCTTGGACGTGGACTGGTATGGAGCTTAGAATAACTAATTATCCATCACAGGACATACCTTCCAACTAGCCACTCCTCCCAATGTACACATGTCGGCCTACCAGCTCACACAGACTGTGCTCCTGTTCTTCAGGCTCTGATGAAGAGGTCACCCTCGAAACGCATCAGCCAATTTTAAATAACTGCCTCAACATGGGCATACCCCAATTTTAACATTTTAGTGCTTATTTTGTCACCTGTTTTTAGGAAACATAGTATTTGTATTATTTGTATGTTTGTATTCCATTTTACATGAATAAACCAAACATGTTTTGATGTAAGCATTTGATCACGCGCCCTCCATCCACCTCCTTCCACATAGGAGGAGACTGTGCCATTGTGAGTCCCTTCAAACTTCAAAGTAATGTGTGAAAATGAGGGGATAACTGGCTCTGGAAAAGGGGGGTTATCAAATGATCTTTACAAAAGACATCCATCTGGTAGAAATTTTGAAAAGTATACAATTTATCAAGGCGACAATAGGCACAGCAATGGAAGAGAAATTCCTAATGAACTGCCTATAGTAATTTGTGAACCCAAGAAAGCACTGTGTGGCCTTGAGGCTAGCCTTAAGAGGCCAGTTGGTAATGGCCAAGACCTTTCCAGGATCCATACGAAGACCCAAACTCGAGACAAAGTATCCCAGAAATAGGATCTCAGAACATTCAAATGAACATTTCTCCAGCTTGGCATACAGATTATCCTCTCTAAGGTGCTGAAGTACAGTGCTGACATGGTTTCTGTTGACAAGCAGATTTTCCGAAAAGATGAGAATGTCATTTAGATACAGTATCTCACAAAAGTGAGTACACTTCTCACATTTTTGTAAATATTTTATTACATCTTTTCATGTGACAACACTGAAGAAATTACAAGTTTCTACAATGTAAACAGTGTATATGTGCTGTCCCCTCAAAAAAACTCAACACACAGCAATTGAGGTCTAAACCGCTGGCAACAAAAGTGAGTACACCCCTAAGTGAAAATGTCCAAATTGGGCCCAATTAGCCATTTTCCTTCCCCGGTGTTATGTGACTCGTTGGTGTTGTAAGGTCTCAGGTGTGAATTGGGAGCAGGTGTGTTAAATTTGGTGTTATCGCTCTCACTCTCTTATACTGGTCACTGGAAGTTCAACTAGGCACCTCAAGGCAAAGAACTCTCTTAGGATCTCAAAAAAAGAATTGTTGCTCTACATAAAGATGGCTTTGGCTTTAAGGAGATTGCCAAGACCCTGAAACTGAGCTGTAGCACATTGGCCAAGACCATACAGTGATTTAACAGGACAGGTTCTACTCAGAACAGTGTAAAATAAACTCTGTGCCCAAAATTAATAAAACACGAATGTGAAAAGTATATAATGTTGCAGCTGCTCCCCTGATTGCAGAAAGTGATCAATAGGAATTGGTAATAGATAGGGGGCGCTAGTGGAGACACTAATAATAGCAATAGTGAAAATGAAAACTGCTAATAACCCAATTATCTTAGTAGAATAATATAAAATATAAACTCCAAAAATACAAATACTAATTTAAAAAGATAATGATGTGTATAACATTGGTGATGAATCATAACGTTGAACAACAGTGATAATAGTAAAGTCCCAATTGCAAAGAAACAACCACAATTCTATTGCAGATAGAGTGATCTTCTAGATGCATATAATATCTTCTGTGTAGATAGTGGGAATTCCTTCACCAAGAAGTAAAAACGACACCCCACAGTGCTAAGTAGAGAATCTGCTTACCAGATAGAGTTGACTTCTTTAATTAAAAAGATAGTCATAAGTTCTTGTGCAGGATTGTGCCTGCTCACATATGGAGACTGGATATCAATGGGCAAAAAGCTTCCTCCTTGGATGGTTTAACCATGGGACATAGAAAAAACAACTTTCTTTCTTTTTAATTCAATAAGTTCACTCTAGAAGATCACTCTATCTGCAATAGAATTGTGGTTGTTTCTTTGCAATTGGGACTTTACTATTATCACTGTTGTTCAACGTTGTGATTCATCACCAATGTTATACACATCATTATCTTTGTAAATTAGTATTTGTAATTTTTATAGTTTATATTTTATATTATTCCCAGAAGGAAGCCTCTTCTAAAGATAATGCACAAGAAAGCCCGCAAACAGTTTGCTGAAGACAAACAGACTAAGGACATGGATAACTGGAACCATGTCCTGTGGTCTGATGAGACCAAGATAAAGTTATTTGGTTCAGATGGTGTTGTGCGCATGTGTGGCAGCAACCAAGTGAGGAATACAGAGACAAATGTGTCTTGCCTACAGTCAAGCATGGTGCTGGGAGTGTCATGGTCTTGGGCTGCATGACTGCTGCCGGCACTGGGGAGCTACAGTTCATTGAGGGAACCATGAATGCCAACATGTACTGTGACATACTGAATCAGAGCATGATCCACTCCCTTCGGAGACTGGGCTGCAGGGCAGTATTCCAACATGATAACGACCCCAAACACACCTCTAAGACAACCACTGCCTTGCTAAAGAAGCTGATGGTAAAGGTGATGGACTGGCCAAGCATGGCTCCAGACCTAAACCCTATTGAGCATTTGTGGGGCATCCTCAAATGGAAGGTGGAGGAGCGCAAGGTCTCTAACATCCACCAGCTCCGTGATGCCATCATGGAGGAGTAGAAGAGGACTCCAGTGGCAACCTGTGAAGCTCTGGTGAACTCCATGCCCAAGAAGGTTAAGGCAGTGCTGGAAAATAATGGTGGCCAAACAAATATTGACACTTTGGGCCCAATTTGTACATTTTCACTTAGGGGTGTACTCACTTTTGTTGACAGCGGTTTAGACATTAATGGCTGTGTGTTGAGTTATTTTGAAGGGACAGCAAATTTACACTGTTATACAAGCTGTACACTCACCACTTTACATTATAGCAAAGTGTAATTTCTTCAGTGTTGTCACATGAAAAGATATAATAAAATATTTTTAAAAATGTGAGGGGTGTACTCACTTCTGTGAGATACTGTAGATGACAACAGACTGATACAGCAAATCCCTGAAGATTTCATTGACAAAGTTTTGGAACACAGCTGGTGCATTACACAAACCAAAAGGCAAACCAAAAGGCATAACAAGTATTCGTAATGCCCGTCTCTAGTGTTAAGCGCGATTTTCCATTCGTCACCTTCCCTTATCCGAATCAGATTGTATGCACCTCTGAGATCCAACTTTGTAAAAATGGAGGCACCTTTCAACCTGTCAAATAGCTCAGATATTAAGGGTAAGGGGTATTGATTTTGATAGTCACCGTGTTTAAACCTTGATAGTAAATGCAGGGTCTCAAGGTACCATCCTTTTTGGCAACGAAAAACAATCCTGCTCCTACAGGTGATGAGGTTTTCCAGATAAAACCTCTCTCTAGATTCGCAGCAACACACTCTGACATGGCCCGGGTCTCTGGGATGGACAGAGGGTAGGCACGACCCTGGGCAGAGTTGCTCCAGGAACAAGATCAATAGCACAGTCAAAGGACCTGTGAAGAGGAAGCACCCCAGCTGATTTCTTGCAGAACACATCCCGGAAATTGCTGTATGCAGCGGGAATATCAGAAGTTACAGATGTGGTAGCAACCAGAAGTCTATCCTTGGGGGCCACCTTGAGAAGGCAAGACGAGAAACATGATGGACCCAAAGCCAGGATCTGTCCAGAAACACAGTCCACATGTGGAGAATGGAGCTCTAGCCAAGGAAGGCCCAATACAATGGGGGGTTGAGGCCTTGGGTAGAATTAGGAAGGATATCCACTCCTGGTGGAGTATCCCTACAGACATCTTAAAAGGGCGAGTCTGGAACCGGATAGGGCCCCATGGGAGAACAGTGCCATCAATTGCCAAGACTACCAGTGGCAAACTGAGGGGCGAAACAGGGGAGCAGCCCAGGCTAAAGCTTCACCAGAGAGGAGGGAAATAACATAGGCTCCCTTTGCCCGATCAGATGGGAAGTTTTGAGGCTGGAGTTCAAAATGAATGATGCATTGACTGCGACTGCGACCAGAATAGGTACAGCCGCCAATTGTAATTGAGGTTGCTGACTCAGGGTTCCCAAGGAGGCCTGAAGCTGCTTGAAGCGGGAAGTCAGATTCTGGAGGAATTGCATCACCTGAGTCTGATTTGATTCCTGGGTCTGAAGTCTGCAGACTATGCCCTGCAATGGATCATCTGCGGGTAGCGGCATGTTAGCCGGGTCCATGGCTGATCAAACTGTCAGGTCTCCTGAGTCCAGGTGACAGATGCACCCCGTTGGGGTCAGGAGTGCACCGCAAGGTAGTGGACCCTACGGATGACTGCTGTGGATGGAGCTCTAGGTGATTCAGGAGAGCAGGTATTCTGGAGCACCAACACGGATCACACTGGGAGCTAGAGCATGAGATTTCCCAGGGCGTGGAATCTAAGAGCCAGTGGGTGTTCACCAGAGGCCCCTAGTGGTGGGGATGCATTTAGCTGCAGTCTGGCTCCAGGTTTCGACCTCCAGGGCCTCCCAACTCACGGTAGAGTACAGGAAGGTAGAGAGGAAGCAGCAGACTGCGACAACAAAGTCAGGAATAGTCAAGGAACATGCCAAGGTCGGGATATGAAGCAGACAAGGACAGTCAAGAACAAGCCAAGATCGGTAACTAGAATCAGATGTAGAACACACAGAAGGAGCACATGGAAGCCAAACACTATATTGATCATCAGGGCTGGCTTTCAGTGCAAAGGTTAATATTGTGTTCCCTGATAGGGCCTGTGGTGGAGCCATGCTTTGAGGAGAGATTACATAAGCAGCCAGGTGAAGGGTGGCTGGTCTCATGCTGAACACATGGAGAGGTAAGCTGACAGACAAACATTACTGCGGATCCATGACACACTCCCAGCAGACACCATTATCTGTGAAAGGGAGTTCCACATGCCTACCCCACTGACAGTAAAGAACCCCCCCTAGTTTAAGGTTAAACCGCTTCTCATCCAACTTCATTGAGTTGTCAAGTGTCCTCTTAAGTGACCTGAGACTGAATCTCCATTACTGGAATCACCATTGAGATATTTGTAAATCGATATCATATCCCCTCTCAAGTGTTTTTTATCCAGGGTGAATACGTTTAATGCTTGTAGTTGTTCCTCGCAACTGTAGTTCTCCAGTCCCCTTATCAGTTTGTTGCCCTTTTCTGGGCTCTCCAGTTCCAGCACATCCTTCCTGAGGACTGGTGACCAGAACTGGGTGGCATATTCAAGATGTGGCTAGACCAGCGTTTTGTAAAGTGGTAGAATTATAGCCTTATTTCTTGAGTAAATACCTTTTTTAATGCATGCTAATAGTCTGCTAGCTTTGCTTGCTGCAGCTTGGCATTGTATGCTTTTGCTGAGCCTGTGATCTATTAGGACCCCCAGATCTTTTTTCATCCTGGATTCCCCGAAAGGTTCTCCCCCTAGAGAGTAACTTGAATTCATATTTTTTAACCCCCAAAGATTTCAAAATGTAACCACATTTGCCGATTCCTTTATTTTATTGAGGTCTACTTGTAAAGTTTCTATATCCTGCTGTGAAGTTATTGCCCTGTGTAGCTTTGTATCATCAGAAAACAATGTAATTGAACTATTTATACCAACCTGTATATCATTTATGAATAAATTAAATATAACTGGCCACAGGACAGAACCTTGGGGTACCTTGCTCACAACTCCAGACCATTCTGAGTACACACTATTTATCACCACCTTTTGAACGCACCCCTGTAACCATCCAAGTTTTCTATGCAGGTACATACACTATCCTTCATCCCAACAGACCTCAGCTTGTAATTTTAGTTTTTATGGAAAACTGTATTGAATGCTCTGGCAAAATCCAGTTACAGCATGTCCACAGGGCTTACTCTATCTAGATGGCAGATCACTTTCTCATAGAATGTTAACAGATTGGTCTGGCAAGAACAAATTTTCATAAATCCATGCTGATTACTATTAATGATTAGTGTTGGGCGAATGATTCGGGCCAAGCAAAAGTTTGACCCAAGCTTCGCCTGTTCGGGTGTTCTCAGAACATCCCAATTTTTAGTGTGTTCGATGGTCTGTTCACTTGTCAAAAGCACAGTCAATATGTTGTGAAGGAGAGGGGCCAGGAAGCTGATCGCCACGTCCTTAACAACAGATGAGTCATCAGCTGTCAGCGGGCCACCCCGCTGGCCGCTGAAAGAAAAAAAATGGCAGTAAAAAAAAAAGAAAGGAAAAAAATGGTGGGGGGCCTGGTATGGATTTTAAAGGGAACCCCATGCCAACATTTAAAAAAAAAACACGTGGGGTCCCCCATCAAAATCTATACCAGACTCATATCCGAGACCCCCACAACCACTGCCCAAGGTTTTCGGGAAAGGACCATGTCTCCATCAACACGGGGACAAGATGCTTTGGGGTGGGGGGGGAGCAGACTTGTATAGAACCTGCTGCAGCAAAAATTACATTTCTAAAGAAAAAAAGAGTCAAATCACATTTAAATTGACTCGCAATGAAATTGCCGGCCCTGTTTATTTAAACAAAAATAAAGAAAAAAAGGCCTTAGGTCTGGTATGAATTTTAAGGGGAACCTCATGCCAATTTTTTTTTAAACGGTGTGGAGTCCCCCCAGAATTCATATCAGACCCTTATCCGAGCATGCAGCCCTGCAGGCCAGGAAAGGGGGGACGAGCGAGCGGCCCTCCCTTCCTGAACCATACCAGGCCTCATGCCCTCAACATTGGGGGGTGCTTTGGGGCAGGGGGCTCTGTCCCCCACCCAAAGCACCTTGATGGGGACAAGGGCCTCTTCCCGGCAACCCTGGGCGGTGGTTATAGGGGTTTGTGGGTATGGGGTTTATCGGAATCTGGAAGCCCCCGGCCCCCCATGTGAATGCATATGGGGTACATAGTACCTCTACCCATTCACTAAAAAGTTTCAAAAAGTAAAAACACAGAGACAGTTTTTGACAATTACTTTATTGAAAAATAAAAGAACAATGTTCCCCTGATGTAGATCCACCATCAATCGTAATGCCGCTGCCACCACCGACCAGAAAAAAGAAAAACCGCTCCGCTGTCAACAAAGGCTAACCGCCAACTCCATTTAACAGTTCTTATGACGTCACCGACCGGTGCATGCTGGGTCAGTGACATCGCAAGGGGGCAGTGCCACCAGGTGATGTCGTCAGGTGGCTCCGCCCCTTACCTATATAAGAACTGTCAAACGGAGGATCCTGCAGTAGATGGTTAGCCTTCCTTGATGGCAGAGCCTTTTTTTTCTTTTTTTAGGGCCAGCGAGGGGTGGCAGAGGCATGATTGATGATAGAACTACATCAGGGGAGATTTTTTAAAATTTTTAATAAAGAAATTGTCAAGAACTGTCGCTGTGTTTTTATTATTTTTTGACACTTTTTTGATAAATACTCATTCACATAGAGGGGGCTGGGATCTGGGGGCCCCCTTGTTAAAAGGGGCTTCCAGATTCCAATAAGCCCCCCACCTGCAGACCCCCACAACCACAGCCCAGGGTTGTCAAAAAGAGGCCTCTGTCCCCATCAACATGGGCACAAGTTGCTTTAAGGTGGGGGCAGAGCCCCCCACCCCAAAGCACCCCCCCATGTTAAGGGCATGTGGCCTGGTATGGAGGGGGGGCACTCGCTCTCTCCTTTGTTGGCCTGCCAGGCTGCATGCTCAGATAAGGCTCTGTTAGGGATTTTGAGGAGGGATCCCATGACGTTTTTTTCTTTATTTTTATTTAAGTAGCCGGGCCGGCAATTTCATCCACAAGTCAATTCTTTTGTTTCTTTAGAAATGTCAGTTTTGCTGCAGTAGGTTATATACATGATATAGATGAGCCACTTTACAGGCAGACTAAGGGGACCCCCCAGGCACTAAATTTAAAGTAATTTTTCATATTTATTGTTTCACTTAAAGCATTATTAAAACAATCTTTTTTAAAAGTTTTTTTTGCATTGATACATGTCCCTTTTTATGGCTAATATCTTGCATAAAAGCCTTCAAAATGGGCCCTTTTGATTTTTCACATTCGGGTCCCAAAGACTTCAAAGGGGTTTGGTGTTTGGGTTCAGGAATTCTGGTGCAAATCAAACCGAGGGGTGTTCGGCCCATCTCTACTAATGATATTGTTTTCATAAGAAAATTCTTGGATATAGTCCCTTATCACGCCTCCAAAAGTTTATATATTACTGATGGTAGATTGACTTGGCCAATTTTAAATATTGTTACCACATTGGCTTTTCGCCAATCAGCTGGTACCATTCCAGTCACCAAGCTGTCCTTAGGAAAAAAAGGCTGGCTTTAACTTGGCTAAGTTCTTTGAGGACTCTTGGGTGTAAGCCACCTGATTCTGGTGATTTATTTACATTATATTTTTCAAGTCTTTCTTGGACACCCGCTTCATTAGCCACAAGGATACAGCCCATGTTGTGTTACTAACAATACAGTCATGATTCTTTATACTCCTTTTTCTTTGTAAAAACTGAGGAGAAGAATGAATTTAGTATAGTTGCCTTCTCTTTGTCATTTGTAACCAACTTCCCTGATCATCCATTATGGGGCCAATGTGCTCTGACCTGGTTTCTTACTATTAATATATTTAAGCACTTCAGCCCCGGAAGGATTTACCCCCTTCCTGACCAGAGCACTTTTTACAATTTGGCACTGCGTCACTTTAACTGCTAATTGCGTGGTCAAGCAATGCTGTACCCAAACGAAATTTGCGTCCTTTTCTTCCCACAAATAGAGCTTTCTTTTGATGGTATTTGATCACCTCTGCCGTTTTTATTTTTTTTGTGCTATAAACAGAAAAAGACCGAACATTTTGAAAAAAAATTATATTTTCTACTTTTTGTTATAAAAAAAAATCCAATAAACTCAATTTTAGTCATACATTTAGGCCAAAATGTATTAGGCCACATGTCTTTGGTAAAAAAAATGTCAATAAGTGTATATTTATTGGTTTGCGCAAAAGTTATAGAGCCTACAAACTAGGGTACATTTTCTGGAATTTACACAGCCTTTAATTTATGACTGCCTATGTCATTTCTTGAGGTGCTAAAATAGCAGGGCAGTACAAAACCCCCACAAATGACCCCATTTTGGAAAGTAGACACCCCAAGGAAATTGCTGAGAGGCATGTTGAGCCCATTGAATATTAATTTTTTTTGTCCCAAGTGATTGAATAATGACAAAAAAAAAATTACAAAAAGTTGTCACTAAATGATATATTGCTCACACAGGATATGGGCATATGTGGAATTGCACCCCAAAATATATTCAGCTGCTTCTCCTGAGTACGGGGATACCACATGTGTGGGACTTTTTAGGAGCCTAGCCACGTACAGGGCCCCGAAAACCAATCACTGCCTTCAGGATTTCTAAGGGCGTAAATTTTTGATTTTACTCCTCACTACCTATCACAGTTTTGAAGGCCATAAAATGCCCAGATGGCATAAAACACCCCCAAATGACCCCATTTTGGAAAGTAGACACCCAAAGCTATTTGCTAAGAGGCATGGTGAGTATTTTGCAGCTCTCATTTGTTTTTGAAAATGAAGAAAGACAAGAAAAAACAATTTTTTTTTTCTTTTTTCAATTTTTAAAACTTTGTGACAAAAAGTGAGGTCTGCAAAATACTCACTATACCTCTCAGCAAATAGCTTGGAGTGTCTACTTTGCAAAATGGGGTCATTTGGGGGGGGGGGTTGTGCCACCTGGGCATTCCATGGCCTCCGAAACTGTGATAGGCAGTGAAGAGTGAAATCAAAAAATTTACACCCTTAGAAAGCCTGAAGGCGGTGCTTGGTTTTCGGGGTCCCGTACGAGGCTAGGCTCCCAAAAAGTCTCACACATGTGGTATCCCCATACTCAGGAGAAGCAACGGAATGTATTTTGGGGTGTAATTTCACAAATTCCCATGGCATGTTTGAGCAATTGTGTTTCTTCCACCTCTCCCTTCGTGCACAGTACTTCCACTCCCTCAAGAATAACACTCACCGACTTATTTTGCCAGCAATCTCATGCACGGCAATAATCGCTTGTTTACCACACACACGGGTAATTGGATCAATCGTTGTTCCACAGTGAATGTTTTAAATAAGGTCCACATGAAAGAAATAATAAGTGCTCCAATAGTGTAAACCAGTATCACACATTTATTAAAACCACTGCAATCTTCTATCATTAAACTCACATTTAAAAAGATAAAATCCAGCCAAAGTAAAGTGCAGATCACATCAAGCTCAATACAGTGAAACCAAATGTAACAAGCGGTCACGGCGGACCCGAGGTGTGCTGGTGCCAAGCTTCCAATCTCACCCCTCCCTTGATAGTCCTCTGTTCCTCCGTGCAAACAAAATTCCTCTCCTTCAGTGTGGCTAACAGCGCTGTGCGTCACGTCTCACAGCCACGCCCCCGACATGAGTATTGGAGCACTTATTATTTCTTTCATGTGGACCTTATTTAAAACATTCACTGTGGAACAACGATTGATCCAATTACCTGTGTGTGTGGTAAACAAGCGATTATTGCCGTGCATGAGATTGATGGCAAAATAAGTCGGTGAGTGTTATTCTTGAGGGAGTGGAAGCACTGTGCACGAAGGGAGAGGTGGAAGAAACACAATATCACCCTTTTTCTCATCAAGATTGATCACTACCTTTTTGGACATTTGTCCACCACGTGTGATGTCATGTCTTTTCTTGGACTGATTGTTTTTTGAAGATATGTCATTTCATTTAATTTATTTTGGTGCATGTACAGCATGAAGTGATTGCACAATATATCACTGGAGACGTATTGGTATATATGTTTTTGGTACTAATTTACTCAGTGTGAGTGCATAATTACACATTAAGAGGGTCACACCATCACTGTACTTAAGACACTTGAACACTTAGAGAGTGTGTTTATATTTATATTTGCTTTTTAGTTTGCAGATTTGTTCACACAGGGAGTTTATAATTTGTTGAGGTGCAGGACACTTGTAGAGGGTCACACCATCACTGTGTCAAAGGCACTTGAACATTTTAAAAAACCCTTTTAAAGTGCCTCTTATTTTTTCCCTGGATGCCTGTAGGAGGGTTTTGGTAGTTACAAGCACCCTGGATCAAATGTTTAACAGGTATATCTTAATTTAAAGGGGCAGCTTCACACTAGTTGTGGGGAGTCATTTCACCACGTAGCATATTGTTTGTTTTCACTTATAGGTTGTGGTCTTTAGGAGGCGCGGTGGAGGTATTATTTGTTGGAAGGGCAGTTTTTCATAATGCCTTTATATATACATGTTTGAGCAATATATCATTTAGTGACAACTTTGTGCAAAAAAAAAAAAAATTGTCTCTTTCCCGCAACTTGTGTCACAATATAAAATATTCCATGCCTCTCAGCAAATAGCTTGGGGTGTCTACTTTCCAAAATGGGGTCATTTGGGGGGGTTTTGAACTGTCCTGGCATTTTATGCACAACATCTAGAAGCTTATGTCACACATCACCCACTCTTCTAACCACTTGAAGACAAAGCCCTTTCTGACACTTTTTGTTTACATGAAAAATATTTTTTTTTGCAAGAAAATTACTTTGAACCCCCAAACATTATATATTTTTTTAAAGCAAAGGCCCTACAGATTAAAATGGTGGGTGTTTCATTTTTTTTTTCACACAGTATTTGCGCAGCGATTTTTCAAACGCATTTTTTGGGGAAAAAACACACTTTTTAAAATTTTAATGCACTAAAACACACTATATTGCCCAAATGTTTGATGAAATAAAAAAGATGATCTTAGGCCGAGTACATGGATACCAAACACGTTTGTACACCAAAATTGTGTACAAACGTGCAGTAGCAAAATAAATACATTTTTAAAAGCCTTTAAAAGCCTTCACAGGTTACCACTTTATATTTACAGAGGAGGTCTACTGCTAAAATTACTGCCCTCGATCTGACCTTCACGGTGATACCTCACATGCATGGCGCAATTGCTGTTTACATTTGACGCCAGACCGACGCTTGCGTTCACCTTAGCGTGAGAGCGGGGAGGACAGGGGTGCTTTTTTTTTATTATTATTTTTTTGCTTTTTTATCTTATTTTTAAACTGTTCCTTTCATTTTTTTTTAAATCATTTTTATTGTTATCTCAGGGAATGTAAATATCCCCTATAATAGCAATAGGTAGTGACAGGTACTCTTTTTTGAAAAAATTGGGGTCTATTAGAACCTAGATCTCTCCTCTGCCCTCAAAGCATCTGACCACACCAAGATAGATGTGATAAAATGCTTCCCCAATTTTCCAATGGCGCTGTTTACATCCGGCGAAATCTAAGTCATGAAATGCTCGTAGCTTCCGGTTTCTTAGGCCATAGAGATGTTTGGAGCCACTCTGGTCTCTGATCAGCTCTATGGTCAGCTGGCTGAATCACCGGCTGCATTCTCAGGTTCCCTGTTGAGACAGGAGAGCCAGAGAAAAACACGGAAGACGGTGGGGGGGGCATTCCCTCCCACTTGTAAAAGCAGTCTAGAGGCTAATTAGCTGCTAGGATTGCTTTTACATGAAAGCCGACCACTGGCTGAAAAGAATGATACCAAGATGATACCTAAACCTGCAGGCATCATTCTGGTATAACCACTCAAAGTCGTGAATGGCGTACCTGAAGACAAAAAAATGGTTAACAATAAAGCACAGTAAACGGTAAAGTATAAAAAATTGCATAACTGAAAAGCAAACATGATAAAACATAATAACAATAAAACATTGCAGAATAAAATACAGTAAAAAAGAGCAGAACAATAGAGAGAAAATAGAGAGAGAGAGAACAAATGAAACGACAACTATTTTTTTTATTTTATTTTTTTGTGTTTTTTTTTTTTTTACACTTTTTTTTATAATTGTAACCGGTTCCAGGTTCGGGTCTCTCAAAATGCGATGGCATCTTGGGAGACCCTGTGAAAGTGTGCCTAGTCTGTGCAATGCTGTACCCTACGTTAATACTCAACTAGTGTATGGTAGCGTTCAAAACATTCACCAATGCAAAGACCAGGATTGTCAGGACAGGAGGGACAATAATAGCGGGTGTCACGCCTATATCCGCGCTTGCTGCAGACACGACATCTTTTTTGGAGGGGTTCGTTGGGTAGGGGTACTCGGGAGGACATAAAGAAAATGCCTCTCATGCAGCCGACTGCATTTGGTTGGGGATGTGAATGGGGGAAGTACGGGTGCTGCATAAGTGGTGGATTCCTAATTAGGGTTGGCGAATGCAGCAGGAAGTGCATTATGGGCACGACGGGCCTGTTTGTCTTCTTCTTGGTGGCAGCGGGACACTACTTGTGCTTGCCACCTCACCAGCTTGAACTGCACTTATGGGACTCGCCACGTCACCAAGTGCTGGTTTGACTAAGACCGGGGCGTGCTAGGCCGCTGGCGCTTGCCAGTTCACCAAAACGCTACTAAAAAACTGTTAGCGATCGTAGGGATCAGGCCTGACTCTGCGAATGCTGCAGTTATGCGTTTAGTGTTTTGTAAGTGACAGTGATCAATTTATACTGCACTTGGGTGGGCTGGGCCGAGCGGAGGGGCAAAACGCAGGTGCTAGCAGGTATCTGGGCTGATCCCGTTAACACTGTGTTTTTGAGAACCCTAAACTGCTGGGGACGCTAGTATAGATCTGATCAGATCAGATATTGATCCGTTCAGATACTATACCACTAAGGGAGGCGTATGCTGCGTGCGTGGGTGTTAGCGGTACTGGCGCTAACCTGACGCTGCCTGGGGCTAGTGCTTGCCAGTTCACCAAAACACTACCAAAAAAACTGTTAGCGATCGCAGGGATCAGGCCTGACTCTGCGAACGCTGCAGTTTTGCGGTTAGTGTTTTGTAAGTGACAGTGATCAATCGATACTGCACTTGGGTGGGCTGGGCTGGGTGGAGGGGCAAAACGCAGGTTCTAGCAGGTATCTGGACTGATCCCGCTAATACTGCGTATTTGGGAACCCTAAACTGCTGGGGACGCTAGTATAGATCTGATAGGATCAGATATTGATCCGTTCAGATACTATATCACTAAGGGAGGCGTATGCTGCGTGCGTGGGTGTTAGCGGTACTGGCGCTAATCTGATGCTGGCTGGGGCGACGCATATCACCGCCGGGCGATCAGGGGGCTAAACCTTTATTAGGTAATAAACAGCGGGTGCCCTGACACTATAAAAAATAAACGAACTAACCAGCGTCACCCTTAACGGTTATACGGTGATCAGTGGTGAAAGGGTTAACTAGGGGGCAATCAAGGGGTTAAAACATTTATTAGATAGTATATGGGGGTCCCTGTCGCTATAAAATTCTGACGGCAAACCTAAATATTTACCTCCCTAACTAGCGTCACCAGCGACACTAATACAGCGATCAGAAAAATGATCGCTTAGCGACACTGGTGATGGGGGGTGATCAAGGGGTTAAATCTTTATTAGGGGGGGTTAGGGGGTACCCTAGACCTAAAGGGGGCTAACCCTAACTGCCCTACCACACTAACTGTCACAAACTGACACCATGCAGTAATCAGAAAAAAAAAAAACTGCTTGGTGTCAGTGTGATGGGGGGGAGGGCTGATTAGGGGGTGATCGGGGGGTAAAGGGGGGTGTAAAGTGTGCCTGGCATGTTCTACTGTGTGTGTTGTGTTGTGCAACTCACTCAGATGTCTTCTCTCCTCGGCGCCGGAACGGAAACTGCCGAGGAGAGATTACATCATTTCCTCTGCCTCTGTGTACTATACTATGCCCGTGCCATTCTGCCGCAGTATATCTGCGTTAGGCTGTCGGCAAGTGGTTAAACATGTTTTTTTTTTTTTTGGGAGGGGGGGGTCACTTTCCTACACAGTGTGTCTCTTATGATCTATTTTAGCCACCCTGATTGCACTCTTACATTTCTTATTGCATCCCTTGCTTGAATGCCGATGATGACCCATCGGCCTCATACTTTTTAAAGCCCATTTTTTCTCTTTTATATGTTTTTTTTATGCTAAAATGTAGCCCCCACAGGTTTAGCCTTAACTCCTTTATACAAGTTTCCATTTAGAATGCATGTTATTTAATATGTTCTTAAAGCACTCCCATTTTTCCTCAGCGTTCAATTTGTCTAGAATTTAATCTAATTTAATATCTTGTAGTATGGAGTGCAGTTTAGAAAACTTGGCTGTTTTGAAATTAGGTGTTTTACTACCCTCATGCCTCCTTTTCCTATTATGTATGCTGTAATTACTCTGTGATCACTGTTTCCTAAGTTATCCCTTGTTTTAAAATCTGCAATCAGCTCTGTGTTGTTTGTATTTACTAGATCTAGCAGAGCATTATTTCTAGTCAGGGCATTCTCCAATTGACGCATAAAGTTGTCCTGCAAGACATTTAAGAAATGGCGAGCCTTAAATGATTGACGAGTCCAGTCTGCCCAGTCAATATCTGGAAAATTGAAGTTCCCATTATGATAAAATTGTCCTGCCTTACCGCCATTTCTAACTGTGATAGGAGATCAGACTCCTCCTCATCCTTCAGGTTAGGGGGCCTGAAGCATACGTCCACCATTCATTTGCCATTTGTTTCTTCCTTTTGAAACTCCAGCAACAGGGAATCCAACTCCTCCCTTGCCCCTTTAGAAATATCCTGCACCAGTTCCTCAGCCACTTGTTAAGTTTTCTAAGCTCCTGCCACCTCTCCACACCTTTAACATGGGAGAGCAAAGTCAGGGGTCTTTAAAAAAGAATGGACAAAGCAGAAACCTGCCCTTTCAGAGTGCTTCAGGCAAAGTTCTGTCCAAGACCTGATTGTAGGGAGACCAGAATGCAAGCCACAGAGTAAACTTTGAGATTGAAGTGCCTGTGTTCACGCAGGGCAGGCGAAAAACAATTTCCTGGTATGATAGTAAATATTTCTGGAAGTGCCTTCTCTTGCTTTCCTCAAGGAATAGCAGACTCAAAGGCCCCTCTATCTTTTTAAGACCTGGGCTTCCAGAAACTGAGAAGAATGATGGCCAGGGGTCACATAATAGAAGTCTGAGCATGTCTGTGTACCAGATTCCTTTGGGCCAATTTGGTGCAATGAGAATCACTGTTTTCCTTTTTTGCTATACATTTTTGAGCAGACAAGGCAGAATTCACACTGGAGGGAAAGCATTACAGTAGCTTGAATTGAGATCTAGGTTCCTCTTACAGCCAGATTCTGCTCTTTTTGTCATATCACATTGAAGATGTCTGGGTGCGGGGTCTATTCTTCTTGAGGTAGTGGTGTCTAAGGTAGTCTGCTTTCCAGTTGTCCACTCCTGGGATGTGGATCACAGAGATCACTGGATAGTGAGTTTCTGCCTATTAGGTAATTTGGTTTGCTTTGTTCAAGGCTGCAGTGCTCCTGGAGCTCCCTTGGTGGTTGATGTAAGCCACAGCCATAGCATTGTCTGCTTGCACCCTGATTAGGTGTCCTCGCAGAAGAGGGGGTCCAGTGTTTCAGAGACATCCAAACTGCTCTGGGCTTTAGAATTTAGATGGCTTCCACAGATGACCATGTTTCCTTGGACCATGAGTGAGTAGACCACACCTCCCCAGAAAGTCCTGAAAGACAAGCATCTGTTGTTATCTCTTTCTAGTGACAGGGAAGGAAAAACGTTCCTATTACTACAGCTGCGCCGGAGAGCCCCCAAGTCAGTAAATTCCTTGCTTAGCTGGTGAGGAGCATGGCTAGGTAGACAGAAGGAGCATGTTTGTTCCAGGTCGACAATTTGTTGCATTGGAGAGGTCTTGAATGAAACTGGGAAAATGGTACACCCTTGAAGGAGGCTACCACAGGGCCTGAAACTCTTATGGAGGATATCATTGTTGGATGCCTCTTTAAACTCAATTCCCGAGTATTGGCTCTGAGAGAAAGAATTTTCTTTTCTGGTGTCCAGGCCAACCCCAAGTATTTCCATGTAAAGAGAAGGTTGGAGGGCAGTTTTTTTTTCCATTGGTCACCCAACCAAAAGCCTGGAGAATCTGAATTGTGCTGTAGGTTTTTGAGATGAGTCCTTTAGGAAAGGGTTGTCTAGATATGCTATGATTTGGATGACCTTAGTTCTGAAAAGGGAAAAAGAGGCACCAGGACCTCTGTGAATAGGGAGCAAAGGATATACCAAAGAGTAGTGTGACAAACTGGAAGTGATTGTCTGCCACTAGGGATGGGCCGAATGCCCCCCCGCGGTCGGTTCGCACCAGAACATCTCGACCAGGCAAAAAGTTCTGCCAAACATGCAAATTATTAAAGTCTATGGGACACGAACATGAAAAATCAAAAGTTCTCATTTTAAAGGCTTATATGCAAGCTATTATAATAAAAAGGGTATGGGGACCCGAGTACTACCCTAGGAGACATGTATCAATGCAAAAAAAAGTTTTTAAAATTGTTTTTAAAGGAGCGGTGATTTTACTGATGCTTAAAGTGAAACAATAAAAATGAAATATTCCTTTAAATATTGTGCCTGGGGGGTCCTCTTAGTCTGCCTGTAAAGTAGTGCATCTGTACAATGTATAGAACATGCCGCAGCAATAATGACATTTCTAAAGGAAAAAAATGTGATTTCAAATTGCGTGCGGCTGTAATGTATTGCTGGTTCCCAGCAATACAGATTTAAAAAAATGAAAAAACCAGCATGGAGTCCCCCCCAGTCCATACATGCCCTTCAATTTTTTTAAAAAAAATGGTGTGGGGCCCCCCAAAATACATACTAGACCTTTATCTGAGCATGCAGCCCGGCAGGTCAGGTAAAGGGGTTAGATGAGCAAATGGCCCCCCTCCTGAACCATACCAGGCCACATGCCCTCAACATGGGGGAGTGGGTGCTTTGGGACAGGCGGGGCTCTGCACCCCCCACCTCAAAACACCTTTTCCTCATGCTGACGGGGACAAGGGCCTCTTCCAGACAACCCTGGGCTGTGGTTGTCGGGGTTTGTGGGAGGGGGGATTATCAGAATCTGGAAGCCTCATTTAACAAGGGGGCCCCCAGATCCCACCCCCCCTATGTGAATGGGCATCGTACCCTTACCCATTTACCAAAAAAGTGTCAAAAAGAAAGAAACACAGGAAACTGTTTTTGACAAGTCCGTTACTAAAAAAGAAAAAAAAAATAGTGCCCCCAATGTAATCCATCGTCAATCTCATTGCCCGCCAGACCAGAAAAAAAAAAAAAATGCTCCGCCTTCTGGGAGGCCACTGGCCGTCTGCCTCCTCTCTACTTTGACAGTTCTTATATAGGCAAGGGGCAGGGCCCCTGTCTGCCTCCTCTTTGCTTTGCCAGTTCCTATATAGGCAAGGGGCAGGGCCATCCAGTTATGTCACCCAGTGGCACTGCACCCTTATGATGTCACATTGCCTATATAAGAGCTGTCAAAGCAGAGAGGAGGCAGATGGCCAGAGGCCTCCAAAAAGATGACAGCCAAAAGGCCAAGTATGGATTTTGAGGCGACCTCAGGTTGTTTTTTTTTAAATTTTGGCATGGAGTTCCCCTTAACCACTTGCTTACTGAGCACTTAAAACCCTCTCCTGCCCAGACCAATTTTCAGCTTTCAGCGCTGATGCACTTTAAATGACAATTGCGTGGTCATACAACACTGTACCCAAACGATATTTTTATCATTTTTTCCACAAATAGAGCTTTTTTTTTATGGTATTTAATCACAGCTGGGGTTTTCATTTTTTTGCTAAACAAACAAAAAAATGGAAAATTTTGAAAAAAATAAATCATGTTTTATAGTTTATTATAACATTTTGCAAACAGGTAATTTTTCTCCTTCATTGATATGCGTTGATGAGGCGGCACTGGTGGGCGCTGATAGGCTGCACTGATAGGCACATATAAGGCGGCACTGATGGGGACAGATAAGGTGGTACTGATGGGCACAGATAAGGCAGTACTGATGGGCACAGATAAGGAGGGCACTGATGGCCACTGATAAGATGGCACTGATGGGCCCTGATGGGTGGCACTGATAGATGGCACTGATAGGCACTGATAGGAGGCACTGATAGGTGGCACTAATGGGCATTGATGGGCACTGGTAGGTGACACTGATGGGCAGCACTGTTGAGGAGGCACTGATTGGTGAAACTGATAGGTGGCATTGTGGGCAGTGATAGGTGGCACTGTGGGCACTGATGGGTGGCACTGTGGGCACTGATGGGTGGCACTGTGGGCACTGGTAGGTAGCGCTGGTGGGCACTGGTAGGCAGCACTCTTGTGCACTGGCATGTGGCACAGGTGGGCACAGATGAGCTGGCGGGAGCTCTCTTTGATCGGGACTAATGTCTCATAGACTCGCTGATCACAGAGCGTGCCGCGCGTGCCCTGCAGGGGGCGCGCAGGCCGCTCGGACACGGGAGGACATCTATTGACGTAATCCAGGCAAAGTAGGTCTGCGCTGTAGCTGTCATTCGGCTATAGCACAGATCTGAAGAAGTTAAAATCTATAACAGACCGAAAGGGCCTGGTATGGATTTTGGGGGCCCCCCCCATCGTTTTTATCTTAATTCTGACATAGGGTTCCCCTTAGCCACTTCAATACAGGGCACTTTCACCCCTTCCTGCCCAGACCAATCTTCAGCTTTCAGTGCTCTCACACTTTGAATGACAATTACTCAGCCAAACAACATTGTACCCAAAAAACATGTTAATATTTTTTTTCACATAAATAGAGCTTTCTTTTGGTGGTATTTAATCACCACTGAGTTTTTTCTTTTTTGCAATATAAGTGAAACAAAAGAGGGAATATTTTGAAAAAAAAAAACACTTTTTTTTTAGTTTCTATTATAAAATTTGGCAAAATTTGGGCCAAAATTTATACTACTACATAGAGGGGAGAACACGTGCGGGACTTTAAATAAGGCACATGGGAGCATGGGTATAGATTAGATAAGAAATGTAATTTATTAATGGAATAATACATAAATTCATATATTTTTACATATTTAGGCAAATAGCTCTATATATGTTGGCACATAGCTCTATAATCATAATCTGTAGTCAAAAAAATGCATTCCATCAAGGACTTCTAATACAATCAGATAAATACATTCCCCCCTTTTATCCTCCAATTCTCCTATTTGTATACTCTCTTTCCTTCTGCTCTCTCCATCTATATCCCTATTTTACATTCTTTACACTAGATGCTACACTTTCACACTACATACTCACCTACTTTATACATTTGTTTTTTAGGACAACACCCTGTTCACTTCTCTCCCCGATCAAGGGGTCACTTTTCTCATCCACCCACCCTGTCCTTACACTTCGACCCTACCTTGGGGTCTTCTGTGTTGGTGTCGCCGCCGGGATATGCCCCCTCAGCTTCGGGCCCTGGCATCATTGGTTGGCTTGGCATCCGAGGCCGCGCCGCCTCTGCGCAGACATTATTGTAAGTCCATGGCTTAAAAGATATAATGTGGATGCATATGTTACATTTACACACTTGTTTTTCCAAACTATTCAATACTGCTATTTCCCCTATTCATAGGTGGTCACTACGGTTATGCTCCTGATGAGTGGCTATAAGGTCCCGAAACGGCGTAGAGCTTACAACTACCGTTATGTGTACACAATTATCAACCTATATGTATGAACGTTCCAATTTTAAGGTATTTATCTGATTGTATTAGAAGTCCTTGATGGAATGCATTTTTTTGACTACAGATTATGATTATAGAGCTATGTGCCAACATATATAGAGCTATTTGCCTAGATATGTAAAAATATATGAATTTATGTATTATTCCATTAATAAATTACATTTCTTATCTAATCTATACCCATGCTCCCATGTGCCTTATTTAAAGTCCTGCACTTGTTCTCTCCTCTCTGTACTATTAAACCGGGATGGAGGAGGGGTGTTGAACGGCCCCACTATCCTCATGCAAAGTCCCAAAATCCATCGTTCTACCCTTTTAATTATACTGCTACATATCTTTGGTAAAAAATAATCCAAATTAGTGGATGTTATTTAGTCTGTGTGAAAGTTATAGAGTCTGAAAGCTATGGTGCAAATCATAAAAAAATTATCACATCTGATGTACTGACTGCCTATCTAATTTCTTGAGGCCCTGAAATATCAGTACAGTACAATCACCACCCAAATGATCACTTTTTGAGAGTGTAGACAGTCCAAGGTATTTAGTAAGAGGCATGGTGAGTTTTTTGAAGGTGTAATTTTTTTCCACAATTCTTGGGAAAAATTTAAGAAAGACATTTTTTGGTTTACACAAAGTTGTCATAATAACAAGTTATTTCTCACACACAGCATATGCATACGTCCATTTACACCCCATAATACATTCTGCTACTCCTCCTGAGTATGGCGATACCTGTGTGAAACTTTTTCACAGCCTGGCCACATAGAGAAGCCCAATATGTAGGGAGCACCATCAGGCGCTCCAGGAGCATAAATTACACATCTATTTTCATTCAGGATAGTGGAATTACCCACAAAATGACCCCATTTTGGAAATAAAACATCCCAACTTATATTCCATGAGGCATGGGCTGAAAATAGGTACTCGGTTACTTTGATGGGCTGCAGATAGGTACTCAGGTAGTCTAATGGGCTGGAAATAGGTACTCTGATGGGCTGCAGGAAAGAGGCAGTGTTCTTGCTGGCATCATTTTACAATGTGCCGCTAGGGAAGTGGTTAAAATCCATACCAGACCCAAACGGTCCCCCCCCCCACGCCGTTTTTTCCCCAATTTTTTTTATTTACATTCTTTTTTTACAATTCCTTTTTTTAATTTAGCTCTCAGTGGAGAAGCCTTAACAACCTATTGACTGTGCGCTCAGGGGGCAAACAGCCCACTAAGTGCCCAAAAAGTTTGGGCGTTAGGTAAGTACCTGAATGGGCGATGTTCAGGCCAAACATATGCTCGGACCAAACTGTTCGCTCATCCCTAGTGGTGTCTGAACACTGTAACCCCTCACAGTTACTGTTGTTGGGCGCAGGAACGGGCCCTGCTGTTAATAATTTGAAAAAAATTAAAATTACATGAACCTGTCAAGCAGGTGCAGAAAAAAATGGGCCTTGGGTGTTGGTGGTGTCCTAAACAAAAAAAATTGTTGGAAGCTAGCATAATCAAGATTCAGGAATAGGATGGGCAGCATAGGCAGTCTTCAAGGGATCCCTAGCAAGTTCAATCAGTTACATCAGCATCAGGGGCTTGATAGCTGCTGTTGATCCAGGACTGATTAATTTTGATAAATGTCAGCCTATTAACTGAGTCTGTGGAGAGGCACACTCTTTTATCGGAAAGCACACTGGATGCAGGACAGGTCAGTAGCTGGATTGCATATTGTGTAAACATAAATATCTGTGCTAACCCAAAACAGGTGTGTAAGGACAAAGTGCTGCTGCTTGAAATAGCCTAAACACAGCGCATGCACGAAGCCTAGCATGGCGGCTGTGCCTAGCTAGAGCTCCCTCCGTGGGTGAGGAGAGCCGCAGTATAGAACATTTCCGCTGGCTCCAACACTGTCTTCTCTCTCACTATCACCTGAGACTGCAGAGCAGCTTTTTAAAACATTATAGTGCTAGGAGGAAGCCGCTTCAAAGATAAAAAGAGGGACAAACACTGGCTTCAGCCAAAATGGCGTCAGTCCCCTCAACCTCTGTTACCTCAGCGCATTGCCACAAACAAAAGACACTCCAGGCTGGCTCTGTGGATGTATCAGATTCAGAAACAATAATCTCACAAGACATCTCTCAAAACTCTTTCACTCCCCCAGCTTTGTTGAAACAATTTGAACAAATATTATACAAAGCTTTGAAACAAACTTCTGAACAAATCAATAACAGCCTGACTAAAGAAATTAGAGAGCTTGGTAACTGCACAGCTGCTTTAGAACTCAAGGTAGAGGAGATGGAAAACACTACACAAGATTTTATGACTGAAATTGATAACTTAAAAGAAGAGAATTTGACCCTGCAAACCAGATTGGAAGATTTTGAAAACAGAGCCAGATGTTCCAATCTATGTATCAGAGGTATCCCTGAAAGTATTACTGACATTAATGCTACAATAACTGCATTATTCCAGGAACTCCAACCAGGCATACCAATTGAATGTCTTGAAATGGATAGAATTCATAGGGCCCTTACACCCAGAAAAATGGATGACCCCCCCCCCCCCACGCGATGTAATCGCAAAATTCCATTATTACCGAACGAAAGAGCAACTTCTAGCAGCAGCTCAGGACAAAAACTCTCTAACCTTTCAGGGACATAATTATCAAATTTTCACAGATTTATCCCAATTAATTATTTCTAAATGACGTGCAATGAAACCGCAGCTATTGGAATGCCATAACATCAACTACCAATCGGGCTTCTCATTCGCTTTAATTACAAAGGTTCTAAACACTATTGTAAAACTTCAGAGGAACTTGAACAAACACTTCATGACCTTCATTTAACAGAATCAGGATTCTTTATCAACACGTCATGCAGAAGATCAGCATCTACACCATCTTCTTCTCCCAATAACTCTTGGCTATCTTACAAGAAAATCGACAATCAACATTCCCACAAGAGAGGTCGATTTGGATCCCCTCCCCTGGACCAGGAAGATTCTATGGATTGACTGTGTTCTATTCCTCTGAACATTCCTACACTATTTCTTTTAGAGATTAATATCTTTGACAGGTTTTATGAAACCTGATTGGGCATTCCAAGACTCTCCTTTAGGCCACAAATAAGTTCCATTTGGGCCTAATCATTATCCCTTTAAATCATTTGCACTCCTTACAATTGCCGGCAGTTAAATTTCCTGCACAGTTTGACGTTTTTGATATTAGAAAAGTTATTGATGATGATAAATTCTCTATTAGCAAATTCTTATAAGATAATTTTCATGTAACCCCCTTACCTTTGGTACTTTGATTAGAGAACCCACACCTACCCTGATCACCATGGTAAATTTACTTATTTTTGCTCTCTCCCTGGTGAATATCCCCCCCCATTCCCCTTCCCTCCCCCTCCCCCACCCACATCCTTAATGGTTCACTATTATAACACAAGAGCTTTCAAAATACAGATCTATTACATATCCACACCCTACCCCTTTAAGATTTTTTCTTCTTAGAAATTAATATTACATTTTCAGAGAGCCCGGTGGACAACACAATGATACATCTTTAAGATGTCTCTCTGATAAAGGCTCCCCCACCCAGGGTACTCCCATGTGCCCCACTGTACCTTCCTCGCTCGCCCACTTTTATTATGTGTGAGATCGACGTAAGCCCTTCTTCCCCTGATGGGAATCCTTATTCCTCATCACGGGCAATGCTTGACTATTATTTTAAATTATTTTTTATGATGAATTACCTAACAATATTTTTTTGTACCTTCTTCTCTCATCAACCTATCCTTGCTCCCTCTCTCTCCTTCTTCTCCAGGTCCATTTGAACAAGTCCAGACATCCTGAATCTCATTATCACTGGTAAGTCTGATTTCCTAGATCAACTACCATGGCACCTCTAAACATTTTTTCCCTGAATGTCCATGGTATCAACATTCCTCAGAAGAGAACTAAAGCATTCCGTTTCTTTCAGACCCGCAAAGCACACATAGTGTGCTTACAGGAAACACAGTAAATTCTACACCTAAATTTATGAGCTCTTCATATCCACAAATATTCAATGGGGGAAACGGGGGAGGAGGAAAGAAGGGAGGGGAAGGAGGGGGGAAGGAGGGGGGAGGGAGGGAGGGTAGGGGAAGCAGGAAAAATGGGAGAGGGGAAAGGAAGGGAATAGGGAAGAGGGGGAAGGAGGAGAAAAGGGGAGAAAAGCGGGGGGAGGGTTATATTAAAAATATGAATTGATTTGTAGACCAACCCCTCCTGAAGAAGCGGTCTTCACGGCCAAACCGGTTGAGGAATTCCATGTATACCCCCCTTCCCCAACAGAAACTCTACGGGGATACCCGTTAGTATCTTGTTAGTTGTGGTGTATACATATTACTGTTTTTAAGATTGTCTGTGTACTTTGTTATTATATTCATTAAAATTTATATATATTTTTTTATGACTTATCAATTGTGATCAATTACCAAGTGCCCAAATTGTCCAATCTCCATTCCTCAGGCGTGTGTGTGTGAACAGGCAAGTGGCGGCAATTGCCTTCGCACCTTCACCCCTCAATTTTTTCATTCTCAACCTGGATGATGGCACCCCTATTGGTTATATACTAGATTTGTAATTGAGGCTATACTCTCCCTTTAGCCCTAAAACTAGAGGTGGCTTTGGTTTCCCTAACTTTGCATCCTATTATAAAGCAGCACATATTGCTAGCCTAAATTTCATGCAACACACAAAATTCTTCTATGGATCAAGATTGAAGCCACTGAATGTGATCCTATATCGATCTCTAATTTACTTTGGCTCCCTTCCAAAGATCGCCTCAAAATACGTAAACCCATTACCAAACACTTCATCTCCCTCTGGGATAAACTCAAATTTCATCACAAATTACAACCTCCACATAATCCTCTGCTCAACATTTTCCAAAAACCCCACTTTCTCTCCCTCTTCATTCAAAACCTGGACCTCCTTGGACATTCTAATATTTTACAATTTTGTCTCTGCCAAGTGCTTTATCCCATTCTCAACTCTCAGCGAATCTTATGGCCTACCACAATCAGAATTATTCCGTTATCTCCAAATCAAAAATTTTTATACTCCGAACACTAATACTAATACCCCTCTAAAACAACTTTCAGATTTTGAATCGGTATGTAAAAATAACCCTCATACCAAAGGTCTTATCTCTTCCTTAAACTCTCAAATGTTACCCAATTCAGATACAGATAAACCACCATACACCCAAAAACAGGAAGCAGATCTTGGTCAAACCATAGACTTAGAGGACTAGTCCAAAATATGGTGGGCAACGAAATCATCTTCCCCCAATGTTCTTGCATTGGAAGCCAATTACAAATGTCTAACTCAATAATATCTAGTACCCTGCAGAATAGCCAAATATGTACCTACATATTCAGCTTTTTGCTTCTGTGGATGTTCAGAATCGGGTACATACCTCCACACATGGTGGACCTGTCCTATAGTCAAGGTCTTTTGGAAAGAAATCTTTGAATTGGCTTCCAAAATGTTCAAGCTGAATTTGTACCCTGACCCAACTACTGCATTACTTAACCTGAAACCATTGTGTCTAACTCACTGTCAATTTAAACTTTTTGTCCAACTACTTACTGAAAACAAACAATAGCAAAAGCATGGAAATCCCCTTCATTAATTATAGTTGAGACAAAGAATAGAATGCATAACTCCATGATTCAGGCTAAAATAGCAGCCATAGAAAAAAATCAAATCCCCAAATTTGAAAAACTTTGGCATCCATAGATAAAACATCATCTTCCTTCGACTTTCAATGAGAACATTCTCTTGCCGTGGTAGTTGATCCACATATATCCAGACTATATCCACAATGTCTTTAGGACCTGCCAATTGGACACCCCTATCTTAGCCTCTCCACCTTCTCTCTTTCTCTTTCTCTTTGTTCTCTTCGGTTCACCCCTGCCTACCTCTCACAAACTTGAAGCTCTCATTACAACAGTATTTTTTCTATATCTCAACTTATCAACATTACCTGTTACTCCTTATAACTAATTTAATTTAACTTATTGGTTTTATTAACAAAATTGTCCTTTTTCTTTGTTTGTACTTACTTACATGACAATTTATGGTTACACCATACTTATTTAGTATGTATATGTACCACCATAATTTTGAGCTTCAACTCAATTATTATTTTGTAATTTATTATTTTTTTCTGTTATCACCTTGCCTGTATTAAATAAAATCTTTTGACAAGGCTCAAGATCTAGATCTGCTTCTTTTGGTCCTAGAGCAAGACGTCCAACATCCCCAGAAGACTGATTTGGCTCCCCACGTGAGTCAACACTGTTACTTGTTCTAGCTGTTCAATGTTTTACAATGGACCTACACCTTTCACTCCACAGTTTCATTAAGGGACTGGTCCAGGTTTGCAATGATACCGTGTTTTCTCTGTACCCTCCTATGAACTCATACTAACTATACCACTCCATTTACAGGGATAGTATAGAAGTCTACTAAGCTCAGGAGGTGGGGGGGTGCTGTGTTGCCCTTAATGGGACAGTTATAGTTACATTTAAGAAAGGGTGTAGATTAGACGGTGGTAATGTTACTGCTTTTTATGGCTGCGTGGGAGCTCCACTCGACACCGGACGTCCCTAGCTTTAAATATACACTTTTTCACACATGGACCATACTACGACCAAATTGAATGCTAGGGGCATCGTTTCCTTAAGAGACCTTGCTCTGTTATACAATTTTCCAGAACCCTATGATTCTTTTATTCGGGATGCGGCCTGGCCCGAGTGGAGCCCACCACTAAGTCTTTGGGGTGATGCCTGTAACCAATGTGCCTTTCCAGCTCTTTGGGCCTGGGGACACGCTGACTGATTGGGAGTCTTCCAGAAGATACCTTATTACCTGTTATGGGCTTCTTGGTCTCCTCTCAGTCCAGGGTCTAACTTATCCTACACCATAGAACTAGTTGAATTCCTCAATGTTACATCATTTAAATGTTTATTATACATACTATTGCTTGCTGACTGATTATGGGTGTTTAAGTTTTTTTTTTTTTTTTTTTTTTGAACACTGATTAGATACATGACATGTTCTTCTATAACCTAAAATATTAAGTATTCAATATACTATGATTGACGGGTGTGATACATATACGTTATATATGCCTGCTATGTTGTCGGGATCACAACTCAGACCTCTCTAATCCGACCTCCCCCCCCAAATAGGTTTGGCACGATTTGTGCCTAGCACGTGATATTTCACGGAGTGTTTTGCTGTTGCGAACACATTAGATTTTGTGTTGAGACACCTTTCCCAGGTGTCCTCTAACTAGCCATTCT
This sequence comes from Lithobates clamitans, assembly GCA_037952925.1. Classification (NCBI taxonomy): domain Eukaryota; kingdom Metazoa; phylum Chordata; class Amphibia; order Anura; family Ranidae; genus Lithobates; species Lithobates clamitans. The sequence continues at coordinate 523,096 of JBBGZY010000758.1, read as the reverse complement.
CCATTCCTCTTCCCCTTTTGCAACTACCTTCTCTTTTCCGTATCTTCCCCAACCGCCTCCCCCTCTTGTTCTAGACTTTCAAATTCTTTCCTATTTCTTCGCTCCACCATGGCCTATACAGTGTTGTCTCACCCTCGACTAAAATTATGTTCATACAATGTAAATGGACTCAATGTTGCCTCTAAACGGGGACAAATACTATACCAAATGCATAAATGCCAAGTTAATGTACTCCTCTTGCAGGAGACGCACTTTCAAGCAGCCTCCACCCCTTGCTCTAACAGATATTTCAACAGATGGATCCATAGTACTAATCCATCTCAGAAAACTAAGGGAGTATCTGTAGCTTTCCACAAAAGCCTCCCCGTTGAATTGCTCGATCACCTCTCCGACCCTCAGGGAAGGTATGTCTTTGTGAAATTTTTGCTGTGGGGAGTCAAATTTACGGTAGCTAATATATACTTGCCAAATGTTAACCAAGTTCCATCAGCTTTGCAGTATCTGAGGATCCTATCTGAATTCATGGAGGGCAAACTCATCCTCGGTGGAGATTTTAATACTCCCCTGGAGCCAGCCTTAGATTCCTCCACTTCAAGGTCACGTATCTCATTCCCCAAATTGAGGGCCCTGAAACGAGTACTATACGACTTACGCCTTGTAGACGTTTGGAGGGTATTATATCCCAAGACTCGTAACTACACACATTTTTCTCAAGTACACCAGACCTATAGTCGCATAGACTATCTATTGAGTGACCACAGTTGCCTAGACTGGTCTCCCGAGTGTGAAATAGATTCTATGATCTGGTCAGACCACTCCCCTATATACTTGACATTCTCGCTCCCCTCCTCACCTATCAAGGAGTGGACATGGCGCTTGAATGACTCACTGCTAGCTAACTCGGACTGTATTACACGTATCTCGGAAACAATCTCTAACTTTTTTGGGGACCACGCACAAGATACCACGTCGTTCCCCATCCAATGGGAGGCACTGAAAGCAGTATTACGTGGAACCTTCATTCAATTAGGATCTCGTCTGAAAAGGGAACGCTCAGCCGCTATAGTGGATGCAATCCAGAAGCTCCGAAACCTGGAAACTGACCATAAGCGTTCCCCAACAACCGAAACGCTCACTGAGGTTTCCAAAGCCCGATTACACCTCAGAGGACTATATGAGACATCTGCACGTACATTTACGGACAAACTTGCTTTCCACCAGTATAAATTCCAAGACAAGTGTGGCAGGTCACTGGCCCGCTCCCTACACCCAAAAAAATCCTCCACCTTCATCCCCCATATCCAAGGACCACATGGAGAATTAATCTCCTCACCTTCTAAGATTGCGCAGACATTCAGGGATTTTTATCAATCCCTATACAACATACCTGTGGCCCAATCGTCAGGCTCCCCCTCTACTACAGAGGAGCACAAGTCCTCTTATATCAGGGAAACCGCGCTCCCCACTTTGGATGAGGACACCATTACCGAACTTGAAACACCTATAACAGCAGATGAAGTTGCGAAAGCCATTGCAAGTACACCAACTGGCAAGAGCCCAGGGCCGGACGGCTTTACCCCAAAGTTTTATAAATTATTTGCTCCCCTCCTTATTCCCTTCCTCACTAAAGTATTCAATTCTGTATCAGAGGGCTCAGTGTTTCCCCCACAAACACTTGAGGCTCATATTTCCCTTATTCCAAAACCAGAGAAGGACCCGACTTTATGTACAAATTATAGGCCAATATCTTTGATCGGGGTGGATTTAAAGATTTTCGCTAAAGTATTAGCCAACAGGTTACAACCATTGTTGCCCAGTTTGATCCACTTGGATCAAGTTGGATTTGTGAGTGGCCGAGAAGCAAGGGATAACACCCTGAAAACCCTTCTTTTATCCAACTATGCCCGAACCCACGATATTCCCCTATGCCTCTTAACAGTCGATGCAGAGAAGGCATTCGACCGAGTAGATTGGCAATTCCTTCGGTTATCTCTACAACAAATAGGACTGGGAGCCCACATGATCTCAAGGATAATGTCCCTATACTCCTCTCCATCCGCTAGGATAAGACTGAATGGTACTTTGTCGTCGGCATTCTCTATCTCTAACGGGACACGACAGGGATGCCCCCTATCTCCCCTCCTGTATGTTCTCACCATGGAACATTTAGCCATTGCTTTGCGAAACAATCCCTCTGTGCACGGAATAACAGTCGGACCCACTCAAACTAAACTTGCTCTGTTTGCAGATGACCTTCTTCTATTTGTGACACGTCCACACTTGTCTTTAACCTCGGTGATGCAGGAGTTCCAGAGATTCGGGGAAGTCAGTAACTTTAAGGTAAACTATAACAAATCGGAAATTCTCAATATTTCTCTGCCAAAGTCGGACCTACGCAGGCTTTCTACTGCCTTTTCCTTTAAAACAGGATCCACCTCCATCAGATACCTCGGTATTCAGATACCGGAGGATGTATCCCAACTCTTTTCCAAGAATTTTACCCCCTTGCTTCTCAGAACTCAGGCCGATTTGTCTAACTACACACTTAAACGGCTCTCCTGGCTTGGTAGGGTGAACACCCTGAAAATGGATGTCCTTCCCCGATTTTTGTACCTATTTCAGACAATCCCTATATACATACCTAACTCCTATTTTCGGAAATTGCGCCAGCTGTTCTCTAAATTTATTTGGAATTCAGCCCGTCCTAGAATTAGATACAAAACGTTATCTCTTCCGAAAGCAAGAGGGGGAGCTGGGGCCCCGGACGCTTCATTATATCATAAGGCAGCAATACTTACTCGCATATTGGACTGGTTCCATAACCATACGACTAAGCTCTGGGTTCACTTGGAAAGCCATATGAACTCCATTGATCTCTCGGCTCTTCCATGGACCACACCCGCAATTCGTAGGGGTTCACTCCCCCTCTGTGACCTCACCCGCCAAACGATCCAAATTTGGGATCGCCTAAACTCTGGAGGTAACATATCCAATCCTTCGGGACCTATGACCCCCCTATTTGGGACCCCAGCCTTCCCACCGGCTATGCACGTGACAAGCTTTGGACCTTGGCGGAAAGAAGACCATAGGAGGCTTTCTCAGGTTCTCCGTACAGACCCCACTCTAATGCCAGATACTCCCCCCGAATCGCTCTCTAGATACCCTATGCAATGGCTTCAGAAACAACAATTGACTTCCTATATCCAAACCTTCCATTCATTACAAGATATTCTAGCTGAACCCACAGGATTCGAGGATATGCTCCTCCAAAACGATCCTCCAACACACGTGGTATCACAGCTTTATTCCCTTTTGTTGAATGCTCTTCACCCTGATCTCCCACCCTACACGAAGGCTTGGGAAAAAGATCTCCAACACTCCATCTCCCCCATTGACTGGCAAAAATGCTTTATTCTAACACACAAGCTCTCCCTAGCCACTAAAACTCAAGAAAAGGGGTTTAAACTGGTAACGAGGTGGTATAGATGCCCTTCGACAGTACATCGCTTCAACTTGACAAATCCAGATACTTGCTGGCGATGTTTAAACTCCAGGGGCACCATGCTCCACATTTGGTGGGAATGCCCACCCATACAAAAATTCTGGCAACAGATCTTCCTACTATACTGCAGGCTGATGGCAACGGCTCTCTCTCCTTCACCCGAGATAGCTCTCTTGTCCATACTCCCGGGCTCACTCAAATCCATTAAAAAAGATGTATTACGCCATTTCCTGGCTGCTGCTAGAATGGTGATCCCAAGATATTGGAAGTCAAGAACTGTACCTTCCCTGGGGGAGTGGGCTATTGAGGTGGACCGCATCAGGGACCTTGAACGCCTGTTGGCTGAGGAATCTAATAAAGACAACCAGTTCTCTCTTACATGGACTTCGTGGTCCATGTTCCGATACTCATCGGACTTCATCCCCTGGGCAGAGGGCAACCTGGACGGTACCGCCCCGTGACCATGCTGGAGCGACTCCTGTTCCTAACCTTTCTGTTTCTCTACTTTCCCCCAAACCCTTCTCCTTTGCATAGCAATGTATTCCTTAAAATTTAGATGCAGAATACGGCCCGCACAAGCTAATCCTATACAACATAACAGATTCCTGGAATAAGTTGATTGTAAACACACACAAAGTTTACTTGTAATCTCCTCCAGTATATAGTGAGGGCTCTCGGATTATCCTTGTTATATTTCATTATGCTAATTAAACAATGTTTTTTCCTTGTGATCTGCACACATAACGTGCTACAATATGTATCCTGCGAATACATTGGACCTATTGTTATCAACACTACTACTACTAATGATGTCTATGTGAAGTACTTTTTCTTGTATGATCTTTCTTTTTCAATAAAATCAGATTGAATTAAAATCTTTTGACAAGGAAATAGCCTGAACACTCAGCTAAAAACAGGTAGAATAATAGAAACAAGCGCGCATCCACTCATGAGCAAATAACATGCTTTAAAAAAAGGGTTGAAATAATAATTATTGGATAAAAGCTCTGAGGGCTAAAGTGCATATAAATGATCACTCAGAAAAAAAGTGAAAAATAAATTAAATAAAAAAATGAGTGATAATCAAAAGCATAAATGTGTACACAAAAGATCATATAGATATCTAGTCCTTATGAATTCCAAAGGGAACAAAAAAGAAACAGCATGAAACAAAATGTTCTTCCAATGCTCTGGTGTCAGTCAGTGCAACTTACCAGATCCGTAGGATCTCATGTCATAGAGGTAAAACATGCCTGTGCAAAAGCCTGCCGGCAGGAATATTTTCCTTTTCAGATTCCTCTCAGGGAAAAGAGCCTCTTCTGGTGTAGCGGATGTCCAATTAATAGGAAAACTCTGAGAAAAAGATCATCCTTTCCCAGATAATTCTAGGTGATCTAGAGCATGAAAGAAAAGGACTTCATGGTGTAGTATTTCCAGAAAAAATGTATTAAAAAAATAGCAACACTTACATCATAGAAAATGGTAGAGAATAAACTTTCAAAACAGCCACGGCTCTGACCAGCTGGCTGATACATGATGACGTCAAGGATTAGTGAGAGCCAGAAATCTTGTTGGTTTGTAGGTGACCAAATACTTATTTTCCACCACAATTTGCAAATAAATTCTTTCAAAAATCAGACAATATGATTGTCTGGATTTGTTTCCACATTTTGTCTCTCATAGTTGAGGTATACCTATGATGACAATTACTGGTCTCTCTCATCTTTTTAAGTGGGAGAACTTGCACAATTGGTGGCTGACTAAATACTTTTTTGCCCCACTGTATATATAAAAAGATTAAATTGTTACTAAAAAACAGATGTTTCTCAAAGGAGCAAACTCTTCTGATGTTAAATTGATCTCAAGGGATGCAGACAATAACAAAAACATGCTCAATATTAGTAACATACCTAAAAATACAATAATATATATAGATATAACTTGTAAACAGGTTAACAACTACACATCTGGAAAACATTATTTTGAGTGATGTGTATGTCACTAATCAAAGGGACATATTAATGTCCCCTTAGGATGGCAATACACATGACTCCTACATAACAACATATAAGAACACAAAATACCAAAAATAGGATAAAAATAAAAAAAATTAAAATAAGCCACTCAAAATAGTTAATTGGAAAAAAGAACAGAAAAAATTATAGGGCTGAGGGTATAAATTAAAGACGGCCAGATCTATCTATTATAAATATAGCAATTAATGTTCCATTCCACGTTGAGGCCCAGGGGACTATATGACTGTAAGTCATAAATCCACCGGGTTTCTCGACGAGAAATGTGTCTCTTAAAGATGCACCGGAAGAGGCTCTTTCCCCTGAGGAATCTGAGAAGGAAAACATTCCTGCCGGCACGCTTTTGCACAGGCGTGTTTGATTTTTTAAAACATGTTTGTTCATGAGTCGATTGCATATTGAGCAAGTTCTGGCCAGTGGTCCATCCTCAAGACCCAGTAACCCAGTGAATGCTCAGTTGAAAAAGGTCTCCAAGTCTGCTCTTGCCCCTAGATACTTCTGCACCATATGATGCACACACTGCTGATGGTTGCTTAAATCTAACAGCCCTGGGCGCTGAGGACTAAAGAATTGTTTAAAAACATTGGTCAGCCAGCCACCTTCTCTGCCGCTTTTCCTCTGACCAAACGAAGCCTCAGAAACACATTGTCCAGGTAAATGGTAACCTCCCAGTGGCTGGAAAGGTGTTACACAAATTTTTCTTCAAGATGTCCTGAAGATGTTTCCTCCTCTGCTCGCTCTGCGAAGGCAGGATGACCTCTGCAACTTTACTCTTGTAACGTGGATCAAGAAGGGGGTTCAATCCACCTGCTCCTATCCTCCCCCTCCTTTAATCACTGCTGAGCCGCTTCCTCCTCCTGACGATCCCTGGGCTCAGTGTGCAGTGACAAGCGGCTCAGGAAATGTGGCTGTCCTGGAAGAAGAGGATCCCCATGATGCTCCGTCCCCTCCAGCATGCCTGAGCTTCACACAAATTACTTTTCCTGCCCCTCTCTCCCTGCCTGTGTGCTTCTGCGTCTGTGAAGTGGGGGATGGGAAGATTAAGGAGCTGACAGCCACATTGAGAGAAGACACTGACTGAGAGCCCCCAGGGACTATTTAAGTAAGTGAGCACTGTGACCAGACCCTTCTTCTCTCCCCCCTCCTTCTCTCCCCCTTGCTCTCTCCCTCCCTATTCTTCTTCACTCCCTCCTTCTCTCCCCCCCCTTCTCCCCCTTGTTCTCTCCCTGCCCCCTCTCTCCCACTCCTTATCTACCCCCTCCTTCTCCCCCCTCGCTCTCTCTCCCCCCTCCTTCTCCCCCTTCCCCCTCTCTCCCACTCCTTTTCCCCCCTTCTTATCCCCCCTCACTCTCTCCCTCCCCCTCCTTCTCCTGCCCCCTCCTTCTCTCTCCCTGCATCCTCTCTCCCCCTCCTTCTCTCCCCCTCCCCTCTTTCTCCCTCCCCCCTTCTCTCCCCCCTCTCTCTCTAATCTGTCACCTCTCTCTCCCTCACTCTCCCTGCCCCCTCTCTCTCTCTCTCCCCCCTCCTTCTCTCTCCCTCTCTCTCTAATCCCTGACATCTCTCTTTCCCCCTCCTCTCCCCCCCCCTCTCCCTGCCAGCACTGGAAAGAGCTTTACCCCAGTCTGTTTATTCAACTCCCATTATGTACTCATAGATGTGATGTATAATAGTATAACAGAATGACTTTAACTTGATCCACTAAAAGTGGTATTAAACCCCAAAGCAAACATTTATTATATTGCAGCTTACCAATTATTAAATGCGGTGGCTGCATTCCTTTTCTTTTTAGGTTTCCTATCTTTTATTTTCACCTGGTGGTCATTGAAAGCGAGCTAGTAAGTCTGTTTTTTTTTCAAAAGACCGAGCTGTCTTGGAGACAAACCATTTAACACTGGCAGAGGTGCTTACAATGATCAGTTTCCATTTATTCATAAAACATCCCAAATGAAAAAAAAAATGTTACTGATTATAAAGTGTGAACTGGAGAATGGCTACAATTTGTTTAGTTTACCTAAATCTGCTAGTATATCTAACACCCCACACCTCCCTGCCCCTCAGACTGCTGTCTAAAGGTGTCGCTGTTGCTCCTTCATCCAGAGTGGGGCGCACTCTATTACAGGAGGTGTATTACTGACCAGATCACCAGGGTCAAAACAGAAAATAAAAAGCCTAAAAAATAAACAAATGCAGCCACCACATCTAAGTATTGATAAGCTGTAAATTGTATTCCTCTTCATTCACAGCAGATTCGGTGGGACGGCCAGTGGGTGGACCCTGGGGAATGTTGGTGGTCAGGCCCAGGGGCCCAGTCCTAAAGCTATGTAAGGGGTCCAAAAATTTCTGATGGCTGCCCTGCCAGCCAGTAATGATCCCTCTCCTTGATAACAGAATCCTCAGGTCCTTTTGCAGGCTTTGCAGAATTAGGGAGTCTATGCAGCGTACGTTTGAGGAGGCATGAGATTCTGATTCCTCTGGGTCACTAAGGATGACAATGTCAGGCCTCCCAGCCACGTACAACTCCTGGGGTTTCTGGGGACTGAAAATCATCCCTTGAAGATTGCTGTATTTTATCCTCTACATCCATGCTGACACAAGCCCCTTCCTCTTCTTCTTCCTCCTGTGTGTTTGGCGGCCCTGCATGAAAGGTATCTGCATAAAGGGGGCTTTGATGGGAAAGGAAGTCCTCCTCTTCCTGCCCGCTGTTCTGCCTCAAGTGCCCTTTACATGATTCCACAAAGCATGTGCTCCAGCAGGAAGACTAGAGGGACAGTGTCACTTATGCATGCATTGTCACAGCTCACCATCCTTGTGGCCTCCTCAAATGGTGACAGGACAGTGCATGTATCCTTTATCAGTAGCAGCTGGCGTGGCAAAAAGAATCCAAGCTCCCCTGAGCCTGTCCTTGTGCCATACTCACACAGGTACTCATTGATGGCCCTCTGCTGCGTGTGCAGCCGCTGCAGCATTGCGAATGTTGAGTTCCATCTGGTGGGCATTTCACAAATGAGGCAGTTGGTGGGCAGGTTGAATTCACGTTGAATGCCAGCCAGCCGAGCACTAGCATTGTGTGAAAAATGTGTCAAGTGTCCCTTTCGAAGGGCAGAGAGAAGGTTGGTGCCATTGTTGCATACAACCATTCCTGGCTCAAGCTGCCATGGCGTTGAACACCTCTAAGCCTGCCCCTGCAGAGCTGACAGAATCTCTGGCCCAGTGTGGCTCCTGTCCCCTAGACAGACCAACTGAAGCACTGCATGGCATCTTTTAGCCTGACTGCTTTCATAGCCCCTTAAACTCTTAGGGAGCACTAATTGTTCAGAGGACAATTCAGCAGACAAGGCCATAGAGGAAGAAGAAGAGGAGGGGGTGGAGCAGACAAATGTGGCAGAATCACCACTAGCTTTTTGGAGGTGTGGTGGCAGAACAAGCTCCAGTACTGAACCCTGTCCTGCATCCTTCCCAGCTGCCGGCAGAGCTACCCAGTGTGCTGTGAAGGAAATGTAACGTTCCTCATCATGCCTGCTGGACAATGAGTCAGCAGTAATGTGAACCTTGCTGCTGACTGCCCTGTCCAACAAGGCCAATATATTGCCCTCCACATGATGGTACAGAGCTGGAATGGCCTGAAAATACATTTCTTTTTGGAACTTGCCACTGTGGTACAGCACATTCCGCAAATTCACGAAAGGCCGCAGAGTCTACCAGATGAAAAGGCAGTAGTTGTAGTGCTAGCAATTTGGCCAAGCTAGCATTTAGACGCTGAGCATGTGGATGACTGGGGTAGCGAAATTTGCCTGGTGAAATCAACAGGTGATGTACTGTTAGCAGATTGGATGCAGGTACCTATGACACCCATTGCTATACCATCATTCCTCTCAGTGGAGGTTTTTGAGAAGACTTGAGGTATAGTAGGGGTAGAGATCCCAGGTGAGGAGCAAGGAGAAGTCTGCATTTCTTTATGATGTGCGTCTTTCATGTGCTGTTGCCAATGGACTGCATGGCAAGTCGTCATATGTCTTGTCAAGCATGTGGTGCTCAAGCTGCTGGTGTTCTGGCCATGCTTGATCTGCTTCAGACAGAGATTGCTAACAACAATGCTGCGGGCTGCTGCACATGTGTTGAAAAAAGTCCACACCAATGAACTTTTGGAAGTCAGCGGGGAGTCAGCAGCACCCTGAACCTGTGGAGCTCTGTGGTATGATGCAATAGGGTGGCTGCCCTTAAGCTGGCCCCTGGAGGACATCCTGTCTCATTGGAGTTGTGCCTCCTCCTCACTTTCCTCATCTGTTCTCTCGGGCACCCAAGTACAGCCAGTGACTTCATCATCCCCTCCCTCCTCGACACTGGAGCAAACTTGGCAGCTGGGGGAACATGACTGGTAGTTTCTTGTCCTTCATTGGCACCCCTTCTCTTTAGGCTTACGTTACTCCCTTCCTCAACCTGGGAACCAACATCAGAGCATTCAAATTGTGGCGCATCCTCCAGAAACATGTAACGGACACTATGATTGAATAATTCAAGTGACTCCTCCATGAATGATGGTGGGGCTATGGAAGGAGTAGCTGTGAACAAGGAGCCGCTGAAATAGGCTGCTTTGGTAACTGTGGTGGAAGGCAAACTAGTATGAGCATGGGTGACAGAGGATGAGGATGATGCAGACAGCTTAGTTATCCACTCCACCAACTCTTCTGTATGTTGTGGCTCAATAACATGGCCAGCAGTGGGAAAAAAAGGACAAGCATGCCCCGCCTGCAGAGGATGCACCATGTCTGCAACCACCACTTTCACTGTAGACACAGAGGCTGCTCTTTTAGTGGCCTGTGAGCTTCTCCTTGTTGGCGTTTCGGACATGATGGGATGTAGAGTGTGGGATGGGAATATGGTGCTTGGTGCACTATAAACCGTTTTATCATAGTTTTTTTAAATAAAGAAAATAAGGATGCAGCAATTGTGGAGAATATTTTTTTATTGCTGCTGCAGCAAAAAAAACTAAAATAAAATAAATGTAAAAAAAAATTAGGAAGGCCAAAAAACAAACACTGGTGACGGAGAAGGAAGACCACCTGCGACTCAGAAGAAGGAACAGCAATTATGGAGAAATTTTTTTTTTTTGCTGCTGCTGGAAAAAAAAATCAGAAATCCCAAACAAGAAAAAGGGAACCACTGCTGACGCAGAAAGAGGAACACCTGTGATGCAGAATGGAGACAGCAATTATGCCCTAAATATTCTTAGTGCTGCTGCATCAAAAAAATAAAATAAAAATTATACCACTGCTGTGCTGATGCAGAAGGAATAACACCGGCGTCACAGAAGTACTAATAATTAGGGATGAGCCAAACACCCTCTGGTTCGGTTCGCAGCAGAACATGCGAACAGGCAAAAAATTCAGAACACACGAACACCGTTAAAGTCTATGGGACACAAACATGAATAAACAAAAGTGCTAATTTTAAAGGCTTATATGCAAGTTATTGTCATAAAAAGTGTTTGGGGACATGGGTCCTGCCCCAGGGGACATGTATCAATGCAAATTTTTTTTTTAAAAACGTCCGTTTTTTCGGGAGCAGTGATTTTTTTTAATGCTTAAAATGAAACAATAAAAATGAAATATTCCTTTAAATATCATGCCTGGGGGGTGTCTATAATATGCCTGCAAAGTGGCACATCTTTCCCTTGTTTAGAACAGTACCACAGCAAAATGACATTTCTAAAGGAAAAATTGTCATTTAAAACTGATCGCGGCTTTAATGAATTGTTGGGTCTTGGCAATATAGATAAAACTCATTGAAAAAAAGAGCTTCCCCCCAGGCCATTACCAGGCCCTTTTGGTCTGGTATGAATATTAGGGGAACCCCAAACTAAAATTTAAACAAAAAATGCGTGGGGGTCCCCCAAAATCCATACCAGACCCTTATCCGAGCACGCAACCTGGCAGGCCACAGGAAAAGAGGGGGGATGAGAGAGTGCCCCCCTCCTGAACCGTACCAGGCCACATACCCTCAACAAGGGGAGGGTGCTTTGGGGTCTGACCCCAAAGCACCTTGTCCCCATGTTGATGGGGACAAGGGCCTCATCCCCACAACCCTTGCCTGGTGGTTGTGGGGGTATGCAGGCGCGGAGCTTATCGGAATCTGGAAGCCCCCCTTTAACAAGGGGACCCCCAGATCCCGGCCTCCTCCGCTGTGTGAATTGGTAATAGGGTACATCGATCGAACCCCTACCCGTTCACAAAAAAAGTGTAAAAAATTGTAAAAAAAGACAAGAGACAGCTTGGAACAAGTCCTTTATTAAAAAGAAAAAAATGTCCCACGATGTAAGTTCACGCTGCCCGATGGACCAAAAAAAAAAAGTCCTCAACATGGGGAGGGTGCTTTGGGGTCATGTTGAGGGCATGTGGCCTGATACGGTTCAGGAGGGGGGGCAATCTCTCGTCCCCCCTCTTTTTCTCCGGCCTGCCAGGTTACGTGCTCATATAAGGGTCTGGTATTGATTTTGGGGGGGACCCCTACGCCATTTTTTTTTAATTTGGTGCAGGCTTTCCCTTAATGTCCAAATCAGACCTGAAGCCTGAAGGGCCTGGTATGGATTTTAGGGGGACCCCCACGCAATTTTTTTTTAAATTTTGGTTCGGGGTTCCCCTTAATATTCATACCAGACTCAAAGGGCCTGGTAATGGACTGGGGGGATCCCATGCTCTTTTTTTCAATGAGTTTTATCTATATTGCCGAGACCCGACAATACATTACAGCTGTGATCAGTTTTAAATGACAATTTTTCCTTTAGAAATGTCATTTTGCTGTGGTACTGTTCTAAACACTGGAAAAATGCGCCACTTTGCAGGCATACTATAGACACCCCCCAGGCACGGTATTTAAAATAATATTTGATTTTTATTGTTTCACTTTAAGCATTAAAAAAATCACTGCTTCCGAAAAAACGGCTGTTTTTAAAAAAAAATTTGCATTGATACATGTCCCCTGGGGCAGGACCCAGGCCCCCAAACACTTTTTATGACAATAATTTGCATATAAGCATTTAAAATTAGCACATTTGATTTTTCATGTTAGTGTCCCATAGACTTTAACGTTGTTCCGGCGGCTTTCGAATTTGCCGCCAACACTGCATATTGTTCACTGTTCGGTGAAGAGGCGCACACCCGATGTTCAAGCCGAACTTACGTTTGACTCGAACATCGGGCTCATCCCTACTAATAATGCAGCAACAGAACCTGATACTGAAAAAAAAAGGGATCAGTGGCGAGTGACACGGAAGTTTTGTACACAACCCAGAAATTTGCAAAAGCTCGGAGCCAAATGTACAGGAGGCTTCTGCAAGCGCTCCTTAAAGTATGGTCTCTCTCAGAGTCTGGAGTCAATGAGAATGGCAAATGTGATTAACTTCTCCAGATTCATAGCTATGTCTCGGTTGCCATATCATCTTTAATGTTATCCAAGAGACCATGAGAAAAAGTTGCCATGAGGGCCTCATTGTTCCAAGCAACCTCTGCTGCCAGAGTACGGAATACAATGGCGTAATCGGCAACAGTTCTCATACTCTGTTTGATGGACATGAGGCTCTTGGCAGCAGAAGTGGAGCAAAAAGAAATGTCAAATACCTTTTGAAAAGATGCCACAAACTCAGGGTAACTCAGGACAATGGGTTTTTGCATCTCCCATAGAGGGTTTGGTCAGGCCAAGGCTCTATCAGAAAGCAAAGAAATAATGAAGCCTACTTTGCTTCTGTCCATGGGGAACGCCTGGGGAAGCATCTCAAAGTATTTCCCAACCTGGTTCAGAAACCCTCTGCATTGAACTGGATCAACCCAATTTTCTGGGGAAGCGGAGTGGAACCAGACATACCTATTACAGAGGTAATATTTGAGGCAGGTGCCTGCACAGAGACTGGAGCAGCAGCAGGGACGACCTGCAACACAGGTTGTACTGGAACAGCCACAGTGGGAGGATCCAGGTGAGCAGTGCGAATCAGGAGCGTCTGTAACGCTATGGAAAACTGATCCATGCGATGGTCCTGCTTATTCAATCTGGAAAAAATATTACCACTAGGTGGATTGCATGCACCTCCTGAATGTATGGCCTTTACCTACTGTCAGGAACCATGAATCAGACTGAGGCAGAAAATTCCCGTAAAAATCACACCTTTTAATATAGTTGTAAAAGTGGTACAAATCAGTAAACGTAGTCAAAACATAGCCAGCGATCAGAAGCCAAAAGCAGATAGTCAGACAACCCAGTAAATCAGGAAACCAGAGATCAGTGTAGTCAAAGGGAGCAGAACAGGATCAGGAAACAGAAGGGACGTCAGCCGGGCAAAGTCTTTAACAGGAACACAGCAGAGAATGTTTGACCAAGGCGAAGGCATGAAAGAAATGAATAAGGCAGTTTAAAAAGCCAGAAGGGGCTGGCTGTAGGCTGGACTGATGAGCGGGAAATGATCACCAGGTGAGCAACTGTGGAACCATGAGTCCTGACAATTATCCAACAGCTGAGCAGCCTGAGCACAGAGAAGGGAGCTGCTGAGATCCCAGCCCTGACAATTATATACTCTGCACTCCAGTGTATTATATACTCTACACTGACTGCACGCGCCAACTACTGTAACTGTCTAATCTCTCTCCACTAATACACAAAACCGAGTTGGAAGCAGTCTTATATAGTGTGGGGTGTGTACTTAGCCCCTGAGCCATGATTGGCCAAAGGCACCCTGCCTTTGGCCAATTATGGCTCTCACAGTACATTGCACTGTGATTGGCCAAAGCATACAGATCAGGTGCATGCTTTGGCCAATCAGCAGCAATCAATGCACTGTGATCTTGCAGTGCATTATGGGGCACTCGGCGGCGGGCGAACTTCCAGCGAGTGCCCCATTTGTTTAGTGAACAAACGAAACACCGCTGTTCGAGTGGAACTTATGTTCGACTCAAACCTCAAGCCCACTACTATCTGCCACTGCTGCAGCATAGAAAGTGCTGATGAGGAGGATAAATGGGAATATGCAGAGAGGTATTTGGATGTCTACAGATGCCGCATATTCCCCTTGTCTCAGAGAAACAATTACTAGCAATGGATTCCATGCAAAATTCTGTCATTTTAACCACTTCAGCCCCAGAAGATTTTCCTCCTTAATGACCAGGCCAGCCCAACAAAAATAATTTTTAAAAACAAATTTCTTCATCAGTTCAGGCCAATATGTACTCTTCTACATATTTTTGCTAAAAAAAATAGCAATAAGCGTATGTTGATTGGTTTGCGCAAAAGTTATAGCGTCTACAAAATAGGGGCTAAATTTATGGCATTTTTAGTATTATTTTTTTTTTACTAGTAATGGAGGCGATCTGCAATTTTTTTTTTTTTTTTTTTTTTTTTTTAGGTTTTAAAAGTTTATTGAAGATCAGTATCATACATTTTAAGAAAATAATTCCATACATATAGGAAATTGACATGGATAGAAGCCTGTAACAGTTGCTGCCATTTCTATACAGATAGTAAAAGGTCTGATAAACTGTGGTTATACAAGTTTTGCTAAAGTTTGTTTTGAGCCATAAGGAGTGAGTCATTCAGCAATGACTAACTGTTAGGGAGACGGGACAGTCGGGAGGCGGCCCCCCCAGAGGGGGATCATCAAGAGCTTTAAATTATTACTGTCCGGTGCTATGACCGCTCTATCCCCCCTAGGTTCCCAGATGCCCCACCCCTATGGGCTCTTACTGTGGAGACATCTGTGGTGATCCTAGGAACCAGAAATCTAGTTACCGACTCCCTCACTGGAGGAGTCGGGTATTCCTGAGGGGGAGATCGCCGTCCGCTCTCTGCGTAGAAAAAATTCAAAACACAATAAAATGAAACCACCAAAAGAAAGAGAAAAAAATATTTCAGTAGTGCTCTTTCAGGAAAGACTATTGGTCAGTTAAGGTACGGGCTGAGAGACCCGAAAGAGAAGAGATGAAACGTGTGAAAAAGAAGGTGAGGTTAGAGAAGTAGAAGTCAGTGAGGAGGGGAGAGGTACCGAGACGTCTTCTCTATACCAGGAAGGATACCACAATATTTGGCCCAAGGTTCCCAAGTAGTATTAAATCTCTAAAATTTATCGGTCAGTTTTGCTACTATAAGCTCTTTTGCCATAATCCATGAGATCTTTCTTTTGCAAGCCTTTAAGGAGACCAAAGGCTTCTTCCAGGCTTTTGCCAAGGTAATTTTAGCTCCCACCAGTATAAAGAAGGAAAGGACTTGTAGACGTTTAGACAGATTAGGAATGTATTGATTAAGCAGTGCTATCGTTGGACTAGGAGCGATCACTTTACCCATCAAGGCACTAATGGTACGGAAAATTTTCTTCCAGTAGGACCTGATGCGGGGGAAAGACCACCATACATGAAACATAGTGCCTTCTAGCTCACATCCTCTAAAACAAATCGGGGACGATCCCAGATATATCATTGCCAGTCTAGAGGGAACATAATACCACCTATACATAACTTTTAAGCTGGCTTCAATTAATGATACATTGCAAATACCTGTGGATGAGCGTAAAGAAACTCGAAACCAGTCAGAGGCGTTACATAGATACATAGATATTAAGGTTGAATAAAGACACCAGTCCATCCAGTTCAACCTGAGTGAGTGTGGGTCTACAACCCTGACCCTTGTCCCTAACCCTGAACATCGCACACTCACATCAATCCCTACCCTCAATCCAAGGTCCCCATTCATATACTAGGGCCAATTTTGGACAGAAGCCAATTAACCTACCAGCATGTCTTTGGACAGGAGCAGCCCGTGTCCTCCTCCCAGGCCCGCGCGTAGGCTGGTGTTTCCAAGTTCGATTGAAGTGCTGCATATATTAAGGAGATACCCCCCCCTCTAGTTCATAGAGGCAGAGCACCATTGCTCATAAGGTGTTATAAAGGGAGGGTCCTTCCTAGTGGACCACATAGTGTGTAAAAAGTGGGAAATTTGTGAGAATCTGTATTTTTCAGAATCTGGCATGCCTAGATTTTTCTTACACTGGGCCAAGGTGAGAGGGCCCTGTGGGGACAGAAAGTGCCCTATACGGTATAGGCCCTTGTCTGTCCACCAACGGAACGCTTGTATATTAAGTCCCGGAGGGAACTTCGGGTTATGAAATAGGTGGGCCAAAGGTCTCAGACTGGAAATCAAAGAGTGATTTGTGTAAAGCTTGGTACATAAAGCTATTGAGTGACATAGAGTGGGGGCCATTATAGCTGGCCTACTTCTGGTGTCTGCCCATAAGAGGTAATCAATAGTGTTAAGAGGGATCGCTTTCCTTTCCATTGTAACCCAATCCGGTTTGGAGTTTCTGGAGTAAATATTGACAGTTGTGCTAATTGTGCAGCCTGGTAGTAGCCCCACAGGTCTGGTAAGCCCAGTCCACCCTGTGATTTTAAGCGTACTAAAGTGCGAGAAGGACATCTGTAACCCTTGTTACCCCAAACAAAGCGAGTTATGTCAGACTGAAAGTTGCTGAGGAAGTGCTTCCGGATGGGAATCGGGAGAGAACGAAAAAGATATAAGAGGCATGGGAGGAGCGTCATCTTCACCGCATGTACCCTACCTAGCCAGGATAGACCACTCTTTGACCACTTTGTCAGTTCTACTCTACATTTATGAATCATAGGTGGGTAATTAGCTTTGAAAAGATTATTTATATGCAATGTTAGTTTAATCCCTAGATAAGGGAGAGCATCTGGCGCCCAAGAGAAGTCAAAGTTATTCGAGATGAGTGTGAGAGAGTCATTAGGAACTGTTATATTTAAAGCCATGGATTTAGTCATATTTACCTCTAGACCCGAAATCGCAGTGAATTCTTTCAGCGTCTTATAAATCATAGGTGTAGAGATTAATGGGGAAGTGATATACAGAAGGAGGTCATCGGCATAGAGTGCGCACTTGTGCTCCTGATCCCCACACAACACCCCCTTTATGTCAGGATTCGATCTGATCGCTATGGCCAACGTTTCAATGGCGATAGCGAATAGAAGGGGGGAGAGAGGGCATCCCTGTCTGGTACCCCTTTTGATATTAAAAGATGATGAGTATCTGCCCATCAGTCTAACTTGTGCTGAAGGATTAGAGTAAAGTGAATTGATTAAGTTCAGAAAATGAGCGCCAAAACCCCATCTCCGTAGGATACCAGACAGGTACACCCAGTCCACCGAATCAAAGGCCTTGTTTAAATCAATCGATAGAAGAAAGCCCTTCTGGGGTGGTCCCCCATCCCACTGCGACCGCAGAAGTGAGATAATATCTATGGAGCGTCGGATCTGGTCAGGGCCCTGTCTTCTGGGGATAAACCCCACCTGATCCCCATGTATATATAGTGGTATGAAGTTCGCTATTCTGTTTGCTAGTATCTTAGTCATCATTTTGATGTCATTGTTTATTAGCGAGATGGGCCGATAGTTGCCCACTTCACTGGGGTCTTTGCCTGGTTTTGGTATAACTGAAATGTACGCTGAGTTGAGGTCAGCATCAAGAAGAGAACCCCCCCGAAGTGTATTAAAGAGTTTCGTCAGATGGGGAGCTAGTGATGCGCCAAACTTCTTATAGTAACCATTTGAAAAACCATCTGGACCAGGCGAGGAGCCTACCTTTAATGATTTAATTGTGTCTAATATTTCCTGATTAGAGAAGGGAGCCTCCAGGAGGTCCCTATGTTCGGGTGACAAAGTGGGCAGTGTAAGGGAGTCCAAGAAAGTATGCTGCATGCTTTGAGTGGGGGAGAATTTCGGTTTGTAAAGTTCTGAGTAGAATTTATGGAAAGCTGTCATGATCTTTTCAGGATTCTGGGTCAGGTTCCCCGAGGGCACCTTAATTTTCGGAAATGCCAAAGAGCGGGTTTTGGGGCTCAGTTTGACTGCCAGTTTAGATCCAATTTTGTCCTTTTGGGAATAAAGTTTGGCTCCCGTCCACCTAAGGTGCTTCTCGGCTGCTGTGGTCAGCTGAAGATTTAAGAGGGTTCTGGCCTTATCCAGGTTTACCAAGGATTCAGGCGAAGGGTTTTGTTTATGGGTCTTCGATGCTTTATGGAATTCCTCTGTCAGTCTGATTGTGTCTATTCTGTGTTCTGCTTTAAGTTTGGAGGATATTTGGATCAATTTCCCTCTAATTACTGACTTGTGGGCTGCCCAAACTGTTACCGGGGAGACCTCACCGGTCGCGTTAATTTGGAAGTATTCTTTGATGGCCTCTTCTAATAAGGAGCATTGCACTGGATCACTCAGAAGAGATTCCTGCAAGCGCCAGTGAGGTGGGCCCCCCGCGCCCCCCGACCTCTGCATGAGAAGTGTTACCATCGAATGGTCTGGCAAGGGGTATCCACTATCTTAGATCTCCTGATGAGAGGGATTGTGGCTGCGTGTGTGAAAATGTGGTCTATCCTGGCGTAGGAATTATGTGGTGCCGAGAAGTGGGTATAATCTTTCTGACGTGGGTTAGTTTCTCTCCAAATATCGATCAGACCCTCCTCATGAAGCAACCTCGCAATTTTAATGCTTTGTTTGGAGGGGCGTCTAGATGCCTGCTTATTCCCAGTGGATTTGTCAACAGAAAAGTCAAATGCCGTGTTCGAGTCTCCCCCAACCATGATCTTGCCGCGTAGGTGGGGTTTTAATTTGTGTAGAAGTGTTTCGAAAAAGTTTTTTTGTCCCCTATTAGGAGAGTAGTAGGAAACAAACGTGTAGAGTTCTCCATCTATATGGCCAGACACCAAAATATATCGGCCTTGAGGGTCACTTATTACTTCTGATTGTGAGATGTTGATGTGTTTGGCAAAGCAAATAGCTACCCCTTTAGTTTTATTCTCTCCAGAAGCTAAAAAAAATTGTGGAAATTGTTAGTGGAGAAAGGAAGGCCTATATGTAGAGGGGAAATGGGTCTCCTGAAGGAGTAGAACATCTGCGTGCATGGTGTGATATAATTGGAATAATTTCCTACGTTTGACGGGGGAATTTAGACCCTGTGTGTTATGAGAAATTATGTTAAGGGAGAGGGAGGGACCATGAGAGTCAGCCATGAACCAGAGGAGGTGCTTCTATAATGATAATTTTTGACTTACCCCTCTTGGGCAGAGATATCAAGTCAAGCAGCCAGGCGAGCCTTTGAACCAAAAAACGTGGACCTGCGGAGGGAGGACACGGATCCGTCCGGAACCTTGGAGAGCTCAGATGAGCAAGGGGAAGTAAAGAGAAGGGAGGCAGAAAATAAGAGAAGAAGGAAGATAAAAACATTGTGTTAGTCAGAAGTATATGTAAAACAAACCAATACATACCCCGAAAACCATGAACCTTGGGGTCCTTGAACCCTTTCCCACCCCTGGGTTGAAGTGAACTCGCCACCTCGACCCCCTAAACCTGAGAGGACCAGAACCCCCTACTATGGGGATCTGGAAAGGAAACAAAGTGCGCCTACTGTGTACCTGGAATCCGCTGGAGGCGTGCTGGGTCCACCACAGCCCCGACGCCTAAAAAATAAACTTATCACTAAAGGCCCAACGGAGGCCTATGCTAAGTAATGCCCTGAACGACCCAATAAAAGAGGGAGAGCAACTGAAAAATGTTTGAGTCACCGAGTGTGATAAGACTTGCCCTCTCGGCGCTCCGATCCCCAGATCTTAAGGCTGGGAACCCGGGAGAGCCGATCGGGGTGAAGCTAGATGAGATCCCGCGCTCTGAGCTTAGATTCAAAGGATACTGGATCCCATGTGATTCACCCCTCACCAGTCGCATGAAGGGGGAAACAGAAACCACAGGAGAGCTGAGGATCAAAAGATATGAAAAATAGAAATAAAAAAAAACCCTCTCAGAACTCCCATAAACTGTTTAAGAGTCCCTTAGTATGTGAAACTACGTGTTCTACCCTAGAGCATCTATGCGCACTAGAAAGGCATAAATACATAACCTAGAATTTAATATAATGAATGAGAACTGGAGGAGACTGTAGGGGGGGTACTGCCTCCACCCCATCCCCCCGTCAATGTCCGATCCCAGTGGGTGTAGGTAACTTCCAATTCGATGTGAACTTGGACTAAATCACCCTCTTAGAAATAACTGGTGAAGATCACAATTCGAAGAGGTCCCACTAGTGAGAGGCGAGTCCCGGAAGTCCTAAGGGACATCTGTGACCAGACTGAGGGGAATAATGGAAAGTCTCCGAACAGTAGAAAAGGTGAGGAAAACAGCCAGAGAATCATGTCGAAGCATTTTCTTTGGATCGCTTGTGGCTTAATTGAAGCCAGGTGGGTTGCAGCGGGCTAGCTGGTGGAGGCCTTTTAGAGGATGATGAGGGTCCCTTGGTTGACTTGGAGCTGGGGGGTTCCTGCAGAATTAAACCCAGGTGTAGAAACAGGCGTTCCCCTTCCGCGAATGATGAGAAGGCATAACTCTTATTTCTGTAGGAGAAGTTCAAACGGAGAGGGAAGGACCACCGATATGTAATTTCTTTTTCCATCAGAATCTGCAGGAGCGGTTTCAGTGCACGCCTCTTCTGTACTGTGTATGGCGATAAATCCGCAAACACCTGAATTTTATGGCCAAGTAGCATTAGATCATCAGATAGCCTAGATTTTTTCATGACCTCTTCCTTCACCGAATAAAAATGTGGTTTCACTATGATATCTCTAGGGAGACCATCTGAGCGGGGGGGTTGTAGAGCTCTGTGTGCCCTGTCTAATTCCAGACGGTGTTCCGGAATACCTGGGATGAGAGTCTGAAGCAGGGATTTTACAGCAGCGTGTACGTCCTTTTCGGACTCAGGGAGCCCCCTGAGTCTAAAGTTATAACGTCTGGACCTGTTCTCAAGGTCATCGATCTTTGCTAATGCAGCCTCAAGCTGATCCTGGGCGTCCTGAATTCTGGCTGAATTCTGGTTAATCCTTGCAACTGATTGATCAGCTTTCCTTTCTATTGTGTCCATTCTCAATCCTATTTGCTGCAGGTCAGCATGGATGGATGATGTCATTTGAGCTGCGTTTGCTGCTAAGCTTTTGGAGAGCAGAAGAGAGAATGCTGTCATCATGGAGGGGAAATCATTTGGAGATGGGATGGCAGCCATTTCCTCACTCACTGACAGAAGCATGCCTGTGTGTGGGTCAAGCATGGGTGTGGAGGGGAGACCGTCATGCAGTCTGTTTAGCAGGGACTCTGTGGAGGCAGGGGAGGCAGCCCATTCCCGGGGGGAGAGGAGATACCTGGTGACTGTGGAGGTGGCAGGACCTGATCCGCAATGGAAGCCTCAGCATCATCCGCGTTGTGTAGGCCTCTGGCCGCCATCTTGGCATAGCTGAGGGGAGCGGCCGCTGCGGCCATCCGTTCGCTCAGGTTCCTCCTCGCTTGTGCTGCAGACATCAGATGAATCCCTGATGTCTCCCCCACCCGATCCACCCGGTGACAGGATCGTTGGTGCGTGTAGCGGGCTCCGGCGGCCGTCAAAGGGCTGTGGTGGAGCGGAGCTCTAGAGGGCAGCGGCCATCTTGCGAGCTACCGTGTATGCGCTCCGCGATCTGCAATTTTTAGGAGGACTGCGACATTGCAGCGGACAGATCAGACACTTTTGACACATTTTGGGACCATTGACATTTATACAGCAATCAGTGCTATAAAAATGCACTGATTACTGTGTAAATGTCACTGGCCGGGAAGGGGTTAACACTAGGGGGGCAATCAAGGGGTTACATGTGTTCCCTCATGTGTGTTTCCAACTGTGGGGGGATAGGACTGACTAGAGGAGGAGACTGATCGCTGTACCTAATTACTAGGAACAGCAAAACTGTTTCTCCTCTCCTGTCAGAACGGGGATTTGTGTGTTTACACACACAAATCACCGTTCTGGCTCTCATGGGCGAGATTGCGGGTGGTCGGCGGACATGGCAGCCGCCGGCCATGTGCATTGGGTTCCCTTCATGCAGTGGGTGTGCCCACGCGCCTGCTATATCTCTTAAAGGAGCCGACGTACAGTTATAGCAATTTGCGGGAACAAGTGATTTTTTAAGTCCAGAATAGGAAGAATACTGATGTTGGGTTTTGGTATCATGAACAGGTTTAAATGAAATCCTTTGAACCTGTCTAGTGGGGGTAATGGCCCAACTACTCCATGGGACAAGAGATAATTTGGGGCATTTTGCAAATCTGACTGTCCTTGAACAGTCTTTGGTTGACTTGAGAGAAGAAAGACATGAGAAAGCAAAAGTTTTGAACTCGATTTTGTACCCTGGGTTTGTGACACAGAGAGATGCAAACCCTCACAGACATTCTCCCCACTCTTGAGGGTGCCCCTTCATCTGAAAAAGGGCTTTGGAAAAGACTTGCTGGGCTTTATGACCCAGGTCTTGCACCAAATGTAAGGGCTGAATTTTGGTTTGGAAGTTGAGCCTAGGTAGAGCAACTGAGACTTCACTCACAAATATAATATGGTTTCACTTATGATTATTTTTGTTTTTTGTTGTTCCACCTATTTGATTACGTGTTGCGTACTAGATTTATTTATGATTCAATCATTGTTTTCTTTATTTCTGCATATTTGAGTGTATTCATCTCAGGACATTCAAGTTTATTAAGTATTTATTTATATCCATTTTTAAATAACACTTGAACTTCTGATTGTCAGCGCACTTATTTTTATTTATTGTAGTTTTTACACAGATATTGGTGTTTTTCTGGTGCATCTACAGTCTTGCAATTCTTTTGGCTCTGCAGCGCGTTTTTTTCTTATTTTATCTGGAAGTAAAACATCTCCTGTGACATCTTTTATGAATTGGTCAAGTGCCTCCCTAAACAAAAGTTTTCCTTGAAAAGGCATGCATGCGAGGAGTCTTTTTTGGGCAGCTTCAGCCACTAGATTTTGAACATGTGAATAAAGATTAGGGCCATTCTGGAAATTTGTCTCATGATATGTGCTAGGACAGGGGTCTCCAAACTTAATTTCAAGGGCCACACCGTAAATCTCACACACTCGCAGGCCGAAAAAAATTATTTATACATAAATCCGCAGCAGCGGAATAGAATAAAATGTACCAGGCTGCTGGAAGTGGGGCTAGATGGTGCACCTATATCCTACTCCTGCAACTAAATACAGGGGGTTAAACTTCCAGTGTGCATTAGGGCCTTAAATCTGTGTCCCCATCAGAGTCTCCCCACACATTTGTGTCCCCATCACCTATGAGAGGATCCCTGCAAACCGGTTTCTTCATCAGAGCCCCTCCGCACATTTGTGTGCCCATTGGAGCCCATCCACACATTTGTGTGCCCATCGGAGCCCTTCCACACATTTGTGTGCCCATCCATGTCTCCCTGCACGTTTGTGTCACACTCAGACCACCACATCCCCCTGTGTCCCCATCACAGCCATCAACCCCCCCAAACTGTGTTCCCCTCAGAGCCATCACACACAACACAATTGTGTCCCCTGCAGTGGCATCACCCCCCTCACACCTTTGTCCCCTTCAGTGCCATCAAATCCCCCAAGCTGTGTCCCCTTCAGAGTCATCACCCCGAACACAACTGTGTCCCCTTCAATGCCATAACATCCCACAGCTTTGTCCCCTTCAGTGCCATCAAACTTCACCAAATTGTGTCCCCTTCAGAGCCATACCCCCCAACTGTGTCCCCTTCGGTGCCATCAAACCCCCCCAAACTACATCCCCTTCAGAGCCATCACCTGTAAGACAACTGTGTCCCCTTCAGAGCAATCAACTCCACACCCCCCTAACAACTGTGTCCCCAACATAGCCAATCCATCCCTATGCCGTACATTTGTTTCCTCCCCATCAGTCTCTCCATACTTTTCCACTGTACAGTGTGCCTCAAGTGCAGACCTTCTGCACCTCCCCAACTTGGCCCCCGCCCCGCTGTTACACAGGCACACTGTATGCAAAATTACACGGATGTAAACAGCGGGGAGGGAGTCAGGAGGTGCAGCCAGTCTGCACTGAAATACCTTATTGGCTGAGCACCAGTATTGGTTGAAGTTGAGCGCCAGGTGTGGTTGCAGGACCTGTGCTGCATACTGTCGAGGTTGAGTATGCATTACAGGTTTTGCAACCCGCTAATGCTTTGGCAGAGAGACTGTCCCTGCAGCGAGTCTGATGACTCTAGCTGCCGGCCGGTAAAAACAGACCCCTGTTCTAGGACATCCACACTAAAAAACAGATCAGAAGGTAATTGTTCATGTTGATTGTTCATTGCCCTAGTCCAGTTAGCTTCAGTTTGACATACTGAAATTACAGCAAGAGCCTGCCAAAATCCTTTAAAAGTCTCAAACTTTCCATCTACAGAGCGTTTGAAGGAAGGAACATCTTCAATAGATACAGTGAAATGACAAAAGATGTGGTGCTGTCAAAGAGTTCACAACAGGAAAGGAAAATATATTGTAGATGTCCCAGTTATATTGCAAAAGTCCAAAACGTATAAGTCCGAAAAAAGTAGCCGCTGAATGAAAGTTGACTCCAAAGTAAGCAAATAGATGATAGGCATTTGGCGTTCAAGGGGTTAATGCTTCCTGCTGCACACCCAGGATCATGAAAAATACCTCTGATCCCTCCTGTATTGATTTGTAGTGCAAGTGTACTGTCTGCCCTCATGTTGTAAAGCGCTACGCAAATTGTTGGCGCTATATAAATCTTGTATAATAATAATTTAACAACAGTATCAGGAAACATGAAAGAGAACAGCATGGATGCATTGGTATAATGCGCTCAAACTATCCACTTATTGTTAAAATAGCAAGGATCAGCAAGGTGCTGGAGACCACACACAGATACCAGCTAGGCAACACTTAGTGGGGGAGAAAAATGGGAGCTAAAACCACCAGCTTAACACATACACAGTGCTGTCCTTCTCAGTATACTGGTGATCTGAACACATCTCACACAGACCAAACAGGGAGGGTGGGCAAGATCAGTATTACAAACAAATAAAAGGCACAGCATAAATTTTGCACCCAATTTTGTCAATCTCACAATTGGCTTTTTTAATGGTACTTTTGTACAATCGAATTGTAGTATGTAAGGCCACCCTTGGAAACACTTTAGTTTTTATTTTACATTGTGACTATTGTAAGATCTAATCAGTCAAGGCAGATCTAATCAGTCAAGCTGTTTTATCCTCGACCTCAAGTGACCATTATTCATTGGGCTAATAATTAGGAGCAACCAATAGAAACTGTAACAGTATGATATAGTTTTACTCCACATGGCAAACAGACAGGCTTGATAAACGGGCATGAAGCCTAAAAACATATTGCCCTTTATGTTTCTGCCCACCTCCTCCACTCGTTCTGTGTGCGAAGTTTCCAGTTCATCCAGTATACTCAGAAGGACAGCGCTGTGTGTGTCAAGCTGGTGGTTTCTGCTCCTATTTTGCTCCCCCACTGAGTGTTGTTTGGCCGGTATCTGTGTGTGGTCTTCTGCAGTTTCGCATGTTGATCTCTGCTATTTTACCTGCAAGTAGACACTTTGTTTTTACTGATTAAAGAGAGTAAGATAATAATGCATCAATGTGCCCTTGCTGTGTTCTTTCAACAGAAACAGTGAGATGTTTGTTTAGGACTGAGCTGGCAAGATTAACTACAAGAACAGTCCACTGTTAAGTAAACTCTTTTTTACACTGGATAGAGTTCGGCAAAGATCCTGGGAGGAGTAAAAATAATTTCTAGAGTGGTCTATTCATCTTCGATTGAACATTCTATCTGTTCATAAAACAGGAAATGTGTTTGAGGGTTTTACAAGTCTCTTTGTGCCCAAAGGGGCACAGCGAGATGGAGAAGAGTCAAGCTGCACAAAGGCAAAGCTTTTGTGGATGGCAACAGTGAACTTTTGCCCAATAGCAAGAATGTTGCATGATGTTCCCTTTTCAATATTGTGTCAGTCTGGAGAAGAAAAACCTTCCACGGCTTTCTCCAATACTCCCTCAAGATCCTCCTCATTCCCTTCTGTGTCTGCCTCATCTATGGATTCATACCTAGGTAGTGAAATGGTAGTAGGAGAAGAGGCATGGCTTTTGGAGCCACAGGCAAAAAAGGCAGTATTAAAGCTGTTATTTGTCTGAGAAATTGTGATCTAGATGCAGAAAATTCAGCTTTTGTTGCTTGCCTGAAATAGACCTAGAATCAGATCCCAAGACTGGAGTCGGCTCCTGCTCCAGTGCAAGGGGTGCATCATCATTCTGAGACTGAATACTCTGTGGGCCTTTGGAGGAGCAAATGCTCACCTGCAGTTTTGCAATTGCTCCCTTTCACCCGGTATTCATCATAACTACAAGTGAGAGTATACCCCTTTGAGGTACTCACAGTGTAAGATGCGGAATATAGAGTAAACTTGTCCAGAAGGAGAACACAGCAACCCGGGTTTAGACCATCCTGTAGCAAATCCTCATGGTGAAAGGGCAGGAAGGGCTCTAGGCGGAAGTGACAGGAAAATACATGACCTGTGATGTGTTGTAACACCTATGACTAAGCTCTGGGTTGTTAAGTTTTAGTGACAAATTTGAAAGGTTTAAACCATAGTGAATATCATTCAAATATAGCCCTGATCATTTACACTAACAATTAGAAGCATACAGGATAACCCTGTCTTGCATGATGCTGGACTATATGTAAAGTCCAGGCTTCGCCTGTCTCAGTGGGCATAACCCCAAAGGGATGAAAGTGTCAAAGTGAACACTGATGCAGGATCCAGTGCCCGGAGCAATATTACAGGCCATCTCCACAGTTTAGGGTCTGGGTATAGCTCCCATAGTTTACCAATGTTGTGCCAATTCGAAAGAGCTGCTTTTATTTGTGGTTTTAGATGACAGTGTTAAGCTAAAGGTGATTTCTCCTAAGGTCCATCACCTTAGGACACTAGCACAAAACTGAGGATTCATGGAGTGGGATAGGGTTATAGGGGAAGTGCCCTAGGGCGTGTCATCAAAAGCTTGCCAGTGTTCAGTCACCTGAAAGCACAAGACTATAACCCAGGTTCTATGAATACTTTGTACTGTTTGATTAGGATATTGGTGGATTGGTGGATTGGTGTAGTAGATAGTTTACATTGTACAGGTATGCCACTTTACATGCATGTTTAGGGGATCCCCTTTTTAAAGGAATCGGGCCTTTTCAATGTTTTATGTTAAACAATTACTAGAATTGTTCCTCTCCCCAAAATGGTATTTTTAACATATATTTATTTTTGGAATTTGCACATGTCTCATTTGGCAATACCCAGCCCTTGCCTCATAACCTTGAAAATGATCAAAAATTATTTTAGTTATTCGGCTTCCGCTGACTTCAATGGGTTTAGATTAACATTAAGAACTTTCAAACTGTTTGATGAACCTCCTGCAAACCAAATGTAATTAATGTTTGGCTCAGCCCTACTAGTAAGTTTAGTTATCTCTTTACCTTAAATGGACCCTCAATTATTTTTTCATAGTTGTTCATGGATAAACTTGAAAGAGCTCCACCACAGGGCTTTTGAATCATAAGACCGGTACTCACCTTGCACTCTCTAATGCAGCTGTCTATAAGCCGGGTACTTATTATTTAAACTCCTGCAGTACTTACAGGACAGCACTAATGTCAGTTCAACAACATGCCTGCAATGAGTGGATGCATTTTTTGTTCTCCCCTGGACTTCAACCACCCATCCCCACCCTCAGCCTTAGATTGATAGTGTGCTGTTATGTCTAAAAGAGGGATATGACATGGGCGACCTCACAGATCCTGCCTTTGATCCTGCCTAGCTGCAATGCGTAATGAAAGCTATCATAAACATTTATATAAAAAAATTCTCAGCTATTGAGATATTTTTCATAATTTTTTGGGTGATATAAAGCAGTGGTGTCACTAAGGTTGGTGTCACCTGTTGCTGTAAACCATGATGTCAATAATTTGTTGACTTCACATCGGCGCAGCTCTCCCCCCTAGCCTGCCACAGTGCTCTGCCCTGCCTCTGCAGAGTAACAGCAGGAGCAGGACAGAGCAGTAGACACTGGGCAGGCTAGCACAGTGGGCTCTCTCCTGTCTAGCCTGCCACAGTGCTTTGCAGGGCACTGGGCAGACATTTCGGGCCAGCAGCACACAGTGCACACTCCTAACCAGCCCTCGTAAATGATGCGGTTGGTGCTGGTGCGCCTATCCGAGCGCTGTCACGGATCGGGGTGACACCATCACAGTCGGATATCACTGCCTA
Organism: Lithobates clamitans; assembly: GCA_037952925.1. Classification (NCBI taxonomy): domain Eukaryota; kingdom Metazoa; phylum Chordata; class Amphibia; order Anura; family Ranidae; genus Lithobates; species Lithobates clamitans. The sequence continues at coordinate 494,367 of JBBGZY010000758.1, read as the reverse complement.
CTTGATGGTTTTGCAGCAGGCCAGGACTGGGACAAAAAATAGGCCAGAGCATTTTAGACTGAGTAGCTAAATTTCTCCAGGGACCGGAGGGGCGAATGGTGACAGTGAATATTTACGTAGTTGGTCCTTCACACTGTGACACTCTGACATCCGTGTCCCCCTCATTAAAGGTCCCTCCATCAATGTCCTCATCATTAGGGGTCCCCCATCAATGTCTCCATCATTTTAGGTCCCTCCCTCAGTGTCCTCCTTATTAAAGGTCCCTCCATCAGTGTCCCCCTCAGAGGTCCCTCCATCAGTGCCCCCATCATTAGAGGTCCCCCATCAGTGTTCCCATCATTAGAGGTTCCCATCAGTGTTCCCATCATTAGAGGTCCTTCCAGTAGGACAACGACCCTAAACATACAGCCAGAGCTACAATGGAAATGGTTTAGATCAAAGCATATTCATGTATTAGAATGGCCCAGTCAAAGTCCAGACCTAAATCCAATTGAAAATCTGTGGCAAGACTTGAAAATTGCTGTTCACAGAGGCTGTCCATCCAATCTGACAGAGCTTGAGCTATTTTGCAAAGAAGAATGGGCAACAATTTAATTCTCTAGATGTGCAAAGCTGGTAGAGACATACTCAAAAAGACTTGCAGCTGTAATTGCAGCGAAAGGTGGTTCTACAAAGTATTGACTCGGGGGGGCTGAATATAAAGACACGCCACACTTTTCACATATTTATTTTTAAAAAAAATGTAAAACCATTAATCATTTACCTTCCACTTCACAATTATGTGCCACTTTGTTTTGGTCTATCACATAAAATCCCAATAAAATACATGTACGTTTTTGGTTGTAACATGACAAAATGTGGAGAATAGTTTTTCAAAGCACTGTAATTCAGGCAGTGGCAGACGGGAATGCAGCAGCAGAGCTACAGAAAAATCATTGGCAATATTGCCCATGACACCCGGGCCTCCTACATGTAGCTGCCCCCCCCCCCTCCATGCCGGCCCTGTCACCCCTCTGCTGAAACTGTACTAAAACAGTGCTTGTCTGGGAGATGAACTGTTTACTACTGCTCCAAAAACAAACAATAAAAAACAACAAAAATAAAAGATATGTAACTATTCAGGGATGTATAGTATATTTAGCTATTCAGGAATGAAGGAGTGAAAAGAAAATCAATGGTGATGCTGTTAGCTACATTTACTTGTCTGATTTTGTGTTAAAGAATTTGTTTCTGGGTGAATTAACCTAGGCCTGGTTATTCAATTGAAGTTAATTAAGCATTTTACATCAATTAACGGAGAACAATTTAATTCAACAAGAAAAATCAAATGTATATGTAAGACAGGCAATTGTCTGTGTAATTAAATGGTCAAGCCAGTATTTTGCTGTTTTATATAGTTGGACTGGATAGTAGGTTTTTAATATCAACGTTTTAATGAAACAAATGATTTTTTTTTTTTTTTAAGATGATCAGTATTATGCTTGGATGGTTTGGATAAACTTGCTTTAAAGTGAACCTGCACTTCATTTCAAATGCTTAAAGTCATTCAAACAAGATGCTAGCTTTAAAAGCCCAACTCCACCTTTTCTTTCTCTCATTCCTCTTACCTGATGCTTTACTTTGCCTTTATACATACCCTTGCCCTGCAGATTTAGGGCCTGTCCATTGATGTTATGAGCCCTTCCACATCACCAGTGGTAGCTGTGGGCAGTTTTTCTTCCAGGAGCTGGCAAGATCATGACCCCCAGGGGGAGTGTCTATGGGGGCTAGGCAACACAGTATGGTTTTTGGATGTTGGTTGTCATTCAACCCAGAAGAAGAGTAACAGCCTGGACCATGAGTATTGAACTTGTGGGGGGGCAGTGCTAGAGAGGAAGAGAGTATTATAGTCAGAGCTGTTTATTATTTTTCAGTAAATAGGTGGGGTTTCAACTTTATGGGACAGAAATGGTGATTTTGTGCTCCTTTCTAAACGAGTTTTACTTTCTAAATGGGAACGTACCTAATGCCCTGCCAACTGCCATTCTACTGACATCAGTGAGGGCACTATCACTGGCTGTCAGATGGTAGTAGGCAGAGCTTAGCTATAAATTGAAACAAAATCTAAGAGAGAGACGGATGAGTTTTTTTTTTTAAATTATAAAAATAACTGCAGGTATTGTGTGGGGGTCTGCTCTTAGACACATTTTAAAACCAGTAAAATAGACTGCAGGTTTTCTTTAAAGAAAATTTAAAGTTTACCCCCAGTTTTAGATATATTTTGAAATGTGATCAGTTAAAAGTAATCACATTTACTGATTTGCAGTCTGGGATATACAAATGTTATGCAACGAAGCCCAACTTAATCTAAATGCATTATTTAAAAATAAGTTGATGTCCAACCCTATAAAATCATACTGCGCAACTGGTTTGGTCAATCATCTTCAGGTGCTTACACTAGTATTCCAGGAATAAGAACTAGAGCTTGACTCAATTAAACACACAATTGTGAGAAATACCCCTTAAGGCAGTTGTACTTTTTTAATTATTTAAAATTTGGTTAAAAGGGTATATATTTTTTGGCCTTCTTTCAAACATCAGTAACTGGTCCTTTTCTAGATTTTCAATTTCATTAATTATCTGGTACAATTTTGAGGTAATTAGAATTTTCCCATTAATCTTGTTCTGGGATTTTCCAGATCAAGTGTCACGCAATTTATCCAATCTCACAGAGATTCCTTAAAGTGACTCGAGAATGACAATTTTGGGGGAAAAAACTCTCCATTTCCCATTTTCATACTTAGTTATTTTATTTACTAAATAAGAATATTGTCACTCAATAGAAATTCAGCCATGCAATGTAATAATAATCAAAAACACATGATTCAGGCTCGGTTCACATAGGTGCGATGGGGGAATGCTGCAAATCCACTGTGGGTTCCCGCATCGCACCTGACTCGCAAGGCAGTTCACACTGCCATATGCGAACCGCTGGGAGTGTCAATACAAAGTTAATGACACCCCAGATTGGTTCGCATATCGCAGTGTCAATCCGGACATGAATCTGATTGCATGGGATTGACCACCCATGCGATCCAATTCTGGTGCGGACCAAAAAAAAGGGTCCTGCATGCTAAGATCCGAATTCAGTATGGCAGTATGGCAGTAATATCTGTATGGCTGAAATTGCATTGCACAGACATTGCATGTGATTTGCACTGCAGTGCGGTGCGAATCACGTGTGAGGTCATACAGCGCACCTATGTGAACCTATATATTCCAACACTATATACCTAAAGCAGTTTTGTGTACAGGAATCGGCAAACTATGTACTTAATGATTCATTGACCTGATAAGGTTACACATATTTCTTGAGGCTTTTGTCAAGAAAGAAGCTTTCTTTATTTACTAATTATGTTTAGTGCATTCAAGCTTTTTCCATTGAATCCACACCTTTTTGTGGTAGGATTACAAATCAATTGGCAGGTAAAGATTTTACACATATTTTTTTCAACAGTTTATTTAGCTATGTGCCTGCAGTGCAGCTTAAAACCATTTATTAAAAACAATATACTGGAAATGTAATGTTTAGCATTAATCAATAAGACTTTATTTACCATTATGACTTATGTGACTATGATATTTTAGCAGCCATGAATGCAAATCGAGATTAGCTCACAGCCTTTCTTAAAGCTTAAATATATTATGCTTATGAAATGACATAATATGACATTTAAACAGCACAGTTGGATAATTACTGAACTGGATCCATGTATTTTAAATAAAAAAAAATTCTTATGGGTTTAGTAACCCCTTATTTTATATTATACAAAATTCAACTTAATTATCTGTTAATGCCCATAATTTTGTAACTTTTTTAAATGTTTGCTCTGACAACCAGCTTATTTCTACATTTCATTGAATTTTTATATGTTTGACCTCTTTCTATTATTATTGTTCTCTTGGATTTAACTCTCTTATTTTTTTTTCATTATCTCTTGGGTCATTTCTACTAATTATAGCCGCCTTACACCTAACTACAAAATCACCCCCCCATTTTTAAGGGATAAACCACATTTTTAGGAAATGGATAGTAAGTGATATGGAAAAACTTGTTTCACAAAATGAGTCCCAGTGGATTTATAAATTGAATATGTTGACACTACATGGATTAAAAAAAGATTTGATCTAAATTGTTTTATATCAAATTTAGTATGAATAATTATACTTTATTTATTATTTTTATATTTTATTATTTTTCAATAGTAGGAACTTTAATACTCTATATTGGAATAGGTTCATTAAAGATGGGATATTTGTGTTTTACGTAGAATTTGATACTATAGTTAGGGAAGGGTATGCATGAGGTTTTATATATATTAGGTTTTTTTTGTATACACACAATATTGGTTAGTGAGATATTTAATATGCTATTTTAAAAATGGACACATGATGGTGGTGATATTGAGGAATGGCTTCATGCAGTAAATAGCTGGTATATTATCCTCCATCCACAAGAGGGTGCCATGTACAGGTTTGCCTATGGGATTGTGCAATGTACAAGTTCAATGGTACTATTAAAGAGGCTAAGGTATAAAAGGAAAATACGGATGTGGGCGAGCACTTTTACCCTACATTCACTGTATATAACTGGTTGCTAAGGAGCATGCAGGGAGGGCTCTGCGCCCCTCACCCCAAAGCACCTTGCCCCCATGTTGATGGGGACAAGGGCCTCTTCCTGACAACCCTTGCCCGGTGGTTGTCGGGGTCTGCAGGTAGGGGGCAGACAAGGGGGCCCCAGATCCTGGCCTCCCCCATGTGAATGAGTATGGGGTACATTGTACCCCTACCCATTCACCACAAAAAATTAGTGTAGTGTGAAAAGATACAGTAGACAAGGCTTTTTTTTTAAATATCTTCTTCCCCGATTCTTCCTTTGGTCTTTCTCAATCTTCTCCTGCATATTCCTCCTCCGGGCTTCTCATTCTCCAGCTTCTTCTTCTGCTCTTCTTCTTTCTCCTGTCTTCTTTTTCCGGGATTCTTCCTCTGTTGCTGCTCCCACCAATGACCCTCCTCCTGCATCCCACTGATCTGTCCGCACCAATGTCAAGCATTTTTTAGATATAGATGGGGGCGTGGCCCCACCCCACGTCATCCGGTGGCCCCACCCCCTTGTGACATAACTGACCCATCATGGCCTGGACGGTGGCGTCACAACGGGGCAGGGCCTCTGGATGACATCATCTGTTGACCACGCCCCATCATTATCTAAGACATGCTTGCCATCGGCGCAGACAGATCAGCGGGATGCAGCATAGGAGGAGGGTCGGTGGCAGAGGAAGGAGAACACCAGACAAAGAAGACAGGAAAAAGAAGAAGCAGCGGGAGAAGAAGCCCGGAGGAGGAAGATGCAGGAGAAGATGGAGGAAGACTAGAGGAAGAAGCGGGAAGAAGAAGAGCAGAGCCCCCGTGCCCCAAAGCACCCACCCCTCATGTTGAGGGCATGTGGCCTGGTATGGTTCAGGGGGGGCACTAGCTCACCCCTTTCCTGACTTGCCGAGCTGCATGCTCGGTTAAGGGTCTGGTATGAATTTTGGGGGGACCACACACCATTTAATTTTTACATTTTGGCGTGGGGGCCCCCCTGAATCCATACTAGACCCAAGGGCCTGGTATGGACCTGGGGGGGACCCCACTCTGTTTTTGTTCACAATTTGTTTCTTAGCCGGCAATTCTTTTTTTTTTTACATTAAGCTGTTTTACATTCAGCTTACCGTCCCCCTCCTTCACAAACAGCTATATACAGTGTAAAAAAACAACCAGCAAAACACAAATCGTGACAAAATCGCCGGTAAACACACTGTAAAAAATGCGGTACTTGCGTTTTGGATGCGGGTCCATTGAAGTCTACTACATGCAAAACGCTGAATTTTGCGGGAAAAAAGTCCTCGGCCCTTTCCAAAAACCCAGAGGCACAAAAAAGCATTGATGTGAACGTGTTCCATAGAAACCCATGTTAAAAAATTTCCATGCATTTCTGCAAAATGCAGAATACATAAAAAAAATGCATTAGTGCAAATGGAGCCTTAGAGTTGGGCAGCTGGGAGGATAGTAAGCTAAAAAAAAACACCTGTGGCTCGCTCTACACTGCAAGGGAAAAAAAAGATTATTTTTGTCTAGGCCAGAGTAACATTAAAAAGCTAATTCTGCTGTCGAAGCTACTCCAGGGAATTGGTCACACAGAGAGGAGAAGCATGGAGGAGTGAGGGTTGAAGTAACTGCTTTTTAATGGCAACTTAGGCAAAAAAAATTTAACCCTTGCAGTGCAGAAGGAACCGATACTGCAAGAACAGTTTTTAAATTTCCCTGGGTTTCAGCTATAATTAAAACTTTCTTTCCCAGATCCTTCCCTGCATGTTCTAAGCAAAGGAATTGGGCTATTGCCAATAATATCAGTTCTCAACCTGTAAAATGGAAACCAATTCCAATCAAGTTATCATAACAACTATTCATTGTGAGCACTGTGTATGCTTTTTATTTTTTAAATTACTTTGTAAATCATGGAGTTGTTTGTTTTCACTTCAGTTTTTCTAAATTCTTTCAGGCAGGCATCATTAGGTAAGTGGGTTACATGAAGAGGGTTAAAATTAGATTGCCGTAGTAAGGTAGAGAATTTGATACTTATTAGGGTTAGGTAATATTTTAGATTGGGGCTAAGTAATTATTGGTTGTATAGTTGTTAATTGCTAAATCATTTTTATTGAATTATCTATTATTATTTATTTTAACCAACCAATAATTTGGAAGGTTTTCTGGAATCTTAATTTGTTTGATTAATTGATTAGTAGTGTTGCAGGGATAAATATTTAACTAATTTGACTGACCGATGTACCCTTTTTTTGTTTTATGTCCCTTTTAAAATATTAGGTATCTGACATGTCCATTGTACAAATAAGGCTTTTACTGAAATCTGCATTAAGAAGATTGCATGTAATATACATTAAGTAAGGTACAGTCAGGTCCATAAATATTGGGACATCGACATAGTTCTAATCTTTTTGGCTCTATACACCACCACAATGGATTTGATAGGAAACAAACAAGATGTGCTTTAACTGAAGACTTTCAGCTTTAATTTGAGGGTATTTACATCCAAATCAGGTGAACGGTGTAGGAATTATAACAGTTTGTATATGTGCCCCCCCCTTTTTAAGGGACCAAAAGTAATGGGACAGATTAACAATCATCCATCAAACTTTCACTTTTTAATACTTGGTTGCAAATCCTTTGCAGTCAATTACAGCCTGAAGTCTGGAAGGCTTGGATTCAGGTCAGGTGATTGACTTGGCCATTGCATAACATTCCACTTCTTTCCTTTAAAAAACCCTTTGGTTGCTTTCGCAGTATTCTTCGGGTCATTGTCCATCTGCACTGTGAAGCGCCGTCCAATGAGTTCTGAAGCATTTTGCTGAATATGAGCAGATAATATTGCCCGAAACACTTCAGAATTCATCCTGCTGCTTTTGTCAGCAGTCACATCATCAATAAATACAAAAGAACCAGTTCCATTGGCAGCCATACATGCCCACGCCATGACCCTACCACCACCATGCTTCACTGATGAGGTGGTATGCTTTAGATCATGAGCAGTTCCTTTCCTTCTCCATACTCTTCTCTTCCCATCACTCTGGTACAAAGTGATCTTGGTCTCATCTGTCCATAGGATGTTGTTCCAGAACTGCGAAGGCTTTTTTAGATGTTGTTTGGCAAACTCTAATCTGGCCTTCCTGTTTTTGAGGCTCACCAATGGTTTACATCTTGTGGTGAACCCTCTGCATTCACTCTGGTGAAGTCTTCTCTTGATTGTTGACTTTGACACACATATACCTACCTCCTGGAGAGTGTTCTCGATCTGGCCAACTGTTGTGAAGGGTGTTTTTTTCACCAGGGAAAGAATTCTTCGGTCACCCACCACAGTTGTTTTCCGTGGTCTTCCGGGTCTTTTGGTGTTGCTGAGCTCCCTGGTGCATTCTTTCTTTTTAAGGATGTTCCAAACAGTTGATTTGGCCACACCTAATGTTTTTGCTATCTCTCTGATGGGTTTATTTTGTTTTTTCAGCCTAATGATGGCTTGCTTCACTGATAGTGACAGCTCTTTGGATCTCATATTGAGAGTTGACAGCAACAGATTCCAAATGCAAATAGCACACTTGAAATGAACTCTGGACATTTTATCTGCTCCTTGTAAATGGGATAATGAGGGAATAACACACACCTGGCCATGGAACAGCTGAGCAGCCAATTGTTCTATTACTTTTGGTCCCTTAAAAAGTGGGAGGCACATATACAAACTGCTGTAGTTCCTACACCCTTCACCTGATTTGGATGTAAACACCCTCAAATTAAAGCTGAAAGTCTGCAGTTAAAGCACATCTTGTTTGTTTCATTTCAAATACATTGTGGTGGTGTATAGAGCCAAAAAGATTAGAATTGTGTCGATATCCCAATATTTATGGACCTGACTGTATTTACCACTTCAACACCAGGCACTTTCACCCCTTCCTGCCCAGATCAATGTTCAGCTTTCAGCGCTGTTACACTTTGAATGACAAAGAGCTTTCTTTTGGTGGTATGTAATCACCACTGGGTTTTTCATTTTTTCCTAAATAAACAAAAAAAGAACAACATTAAAAACATTTTTCTTTGTTTCTGTTATAAAATTTTGCAAATAAATAATCTTTCTTCATAAATTTCGGGCAAAATGTATGGGATAGAAGGCCACCACCCCCTTGCTCATGTGAACATCATAGAATTGAAAAAAGACCAAAAAAATTTTAAATGATCCGGTGTGAGGGAACCCACCTCCCAGAGAGGTTTATATAGGGTCAGGAAAATTCCAGAATGTCCCAGCAAATTCCTATTGGCTTGAATTCGGGCTGCAGAAATCTCCACCTTTTCTTAAAGGGTAAATGTCCCAAAAATTGAACTGAACTACTCTGGGGAAGTGATCAGCAGATTTTTTTTTTACACACATTATGATTGCTTATACCAGTAAAGTTAATTGGTATAAGCAACACTTTATACTAAATAAAAATGATTCAGTGTGTTTTGTTGTGGTTAGCTGTGACTGTGACAGCTAATCACATGGTACAGATGGGCTGTGATTGGCTTACAAATGTTTGCTTGCACATGATGAGGGAAGTCAGCAGATTTTCAAGAGGAAGTAAACCCTGATGGGTTTTACTTCCTCTTTATTCCCCTGCAAAGTAAAAGCATAATGGGCTAGTATGCATCACATATGTGGCACTTACCTGCAAATGAAGCCCGTGACGTCCCTGCTGGTGGAAGCATCCATCTTCGCCCCTCTTCCTTCCTGGGGCCAGGGACTCTGGCTCTGTGACTGGTCAGAGCTGCATGACGTCACTCCCGTACATGTGTGCCGGAGCTGCCAGTCATGGCACACGCTGGGGAAGAAACGGAACAGAGGGCCGTTTCTTCACTGCGCATGCGCCAATAACATCATTGGTGCACTACAAGGCAAATATCTCCTAAACGGTGCACGTTTAGGAGATATTTTCAGTACATATAGGTAAGCCTTATTATAGGCTTACCTATATGTAAAAATAGTTCAGGACAAATTCCCTTGCAAAGTGAACAGTCTATTTGCTTGACATCAACCTCATAATGTCAAGGATGTACAACAGGTTAGTCCTCTAAGTTTACAAGGAAATAAAAAAGATTAATATTTTTGACACTAAAAAATAATAAAAAACAGATGGTGCAGCGCTAAAGTGAAAAACAGTTATATAAAGTCCGTGAATAAATGAATCCGACCAATCATGAGTGATGTGACTTCATGCTGACATCTCAGTGACTTTATGTGATCCCTTCACCAATGTAAAGGATGGCCTCTCACCTTAGAGCAGGGCCCTTTAATTATAGAGGGTCAAAAGCACTTTCCCTTATGGGTCACATATAGATGATTCACCGCAGATCGGTCAAATAGCAGGACAAGGATGAGCACTTGGCAGCATAAGACACTCTCCCAGCATATGAATTTATATGAAATAGAAAGAGTACAACAAATATAATTTTATTTGCTAAAATGACAGGTATTGCACTTACAAATAAGGCACTTATCCAGTGCCGGATAATGTAGCGTGTATAGGAGAAGATGCGAGATGGCCGCGGGTGACGTCACAACGCTACCTTCCTTCGAAAGGCGTTGCGTCCCAGTGGGCGGGGACTTCATCAGCGGATACGGAAGGAGCGTGGACACAACGTAATTTACAAACTCTGTTACCATGGCGACTCCCTTCATCAAGCCACGTAACGAGAGGGGCGGAGATCACTATGCAGGGATGAAATCCCGGAAGTGTCCCCACTCGTAAAAAATAGGAAAGAAATGTTTGATCGATCAATTATCTACTTGTTGTGCCACATCCTAAATTCGAGTTTAGAGCAAAGGAAGTTCCCCTAGCGGACTTTAAAGGCACATTTTTTAAGAAAATATTTAAAAAGGTATGTAAAGTAGATAACAGTTTATTAGTTACAAAAAATAATCAAGTGAATCATATAGTTACAAAGTTAAAAACAAGGAATGCATTTCCGTAAATATAGAAGTTGATACCAATACATGTGCACCCGACGCGTTTCGGAGTTACTTATGCCTCCTTCTTCAGGGGTGATTGTAGGGTTTGCAACAAGACTTTTCTATATGGGAAATAATATGTATAACATAGACATGATGAGTGCACAATAAAGGAACGTAAATACAAAATCTATAGTTGTATGAGTCTGTATACATACACATTCATTTCTCTGTTTACACTTACATTGGTATCTACGGATATAGGTTGTGCATTCCAAGACGAATTAAAAGAAACATAGATATGTTGACGTACTGCCCATCGGACACGCTCCCTGGTCGTGGTGTGTAGGACTTTAATGAAGTATAGCAGAAGTATTCACATAGCCACTGTCAAGGTGGAGGTAGAGACGTATAAATATATAGGGTGGTTTTATTCTTCCCTCCAGTAGGAAGAAAGGCCCATGGTTAGCGGGCATATGACAGTTTAGATCTGAGGTCACACTGGGGCCAAATGTGTATCCTGTAAATCATGAAGATATATATATATGTAAGGATGTGCATACATATGGATAGTCAAAATAGTATATGGAGAATCCAAAAGCTGTATCCTACCTGGTCCGCCTACAATAATGGGGGGCAGTAACTGGTGGTAAATATGGATCAGATGTGGTTCAGAAAGCTGGAGAATCAACATAGAAATGGGAAGTGTATTAAAACCCTGGTTGGTGAGAGGGAAGATGGGAGGGGGGGAGGGGGGGGGGGGGAAGAGAAAAGGGGGGGGGGGGGAAGGGGGGGGGGCGGGGGAGGGGGGGAGGGGAAGGGGGGGGGGAAAAAGGAGGGGAGGAAAATGGGGAGGGGGGGGGGGAAAAAGGGGGGGGGGGGAGGGAAAGAGGGGGAGGAAAAAAAGGGGGGGGGGGGGAGGAAGAGAAAGGAAAGGAAAAGGAAGGAAGGCAAGGAACAGAAAGTAGAAGAGGGGGAGGGGGGGGGCAGTTCGGAAAGGAGGGGGAGGGGGAAGAAGAAAGAGGGAAGAAGGGGAAAGCAAGAGGAGGGAGGGGAAAGAAAAAAAGAAAGAGAAAAAGAAAATATAGTGGGTGAGAAAGCAGAAAAGAAAGATGTATGACATCTAGATAGCATAAATGACTAGTGATTTCAATGAGGGAGGATGGATCACCAAGCATATCATAAGAGAAGGGAAAGCCCCAAAACATAATAAATAGCGGGTGAAGCAAATATAGTATGATAGGCAACAGGCAGGGTTTACAACCAGTGACTTCAACATAGGGATCCATGTCAATAGGTAGGGGATAAGTTACTAACCAAGTGTCACAGCACCTCGCACCAAGAGCGTCCTGTCTGCAGCAGATGACGCCTGGTGTGGGCTGGAGCCGGATATATAAAGCCCTCCCCACCTATCAGCTGTTGATGGAGGAGATACAACAGCTGATTATGGTGAGGGAGGGACGGATACACTAGAACTGGCCCCCCGGGTGGAGCGCGCGCCGCCAGGCATCCACAGCGCATGCGGACGCAGACGTCGTGAGGCGTGGCCACGCCCACTGCACCCGCCGGCACGTCTGGCTTCCCCAACGGACTGCGCATGTCCGTTGGGGTCGCAAGATGGAGGACAGATGATTCTGTGCCTCACACAGCGCCACCATGAGTCCAGACTTCGCTCAGGCGGCTCTTTTCGTGCCGGGCGGATCACAGATCATAATGTGAAGCTAATAAGTAATAAGTCAAAGCATAAATTAATGCAACTGAACAGGGGAAAACAGTGTCACATCTTTTGCTATCACAGGGAAGCAGGGCCGATAGGCAGTGCGGTACGGGTTAGGAATGAAACCTGATGGAGGAAAACATTTCAAACATGACAGAGTAGTAATTATGTATAGATATTAAGAGTACAATTCGAGGGCATGTTATACAGATAGAGTGATATCAGGTTATATGCATATAGTCCAGAAATCAATAACCTAGAGTATCATACAATATACATAATAGAAAACAACATTACAATACATGACCTAGAATGGCATACTGTATAATATAGAGGCTGTATGTCCTATAGTATAATTAGGGTTGCCCCTATATGCGGGTCAAGGGGGGGGCCCCAGTATGTAATAATCGGGCTCGATTACTGTAACGAATGTTGGGTATGGAGTCTTTTTTCTTCTATTAGTGGGTATGGAAAGCAGATATATGGGGGGGTATCTCAAAACATATGGGGGGCCCTATAGCCAATAATAGAGTCCCCTATGTTTGAGGGCAGTGATAGATGGAATAGATGTAGTTGGCTGGTCTCTAAAGTCACCCCAAACATATAGTTGTCTGTGGGGTGGTCCTCCCTATTGTTCTCTGCCACCGGAGGAAAAGCCTTCGAGGAAGGGTTTAAACCAAATGGTTTCGTTTAGGCCTGGGGGTTCGGTAGCCCTTAGGTTATATATCCATCGAGACTCTAATTGCAGCAATGTCTTGTTCCAGTCCCCTCCCCTTGACTCTGGATGTACCCGATCCAAGATGAGAAATTTGATTTTTGGGCATATGCCATTATGTACTGTTAGGGTGTGTCTCCCCAGTGGGAGGTCCGGATCCCCAGTTTCCATGCTTACTAGGTGTCTATATGCCCTCTTCCAAAATTCTGTCTTGGTTTTTCCTACATAAAAGCAGGTACATTCACACAGGAGTAAGTAAACAACCCCAAAAGTCCTGCAATTGGCAAAGTGTTTGGGGTGGAAAGATTGACCATTTGGAAGGGTCGGGTTTCTAGTTGTAAGCATGTATTTACAGTATCTACATTTGCCACACATAAATGTCCCCTTGTATTTACAGTGTATCTTATTATTCTCTGCCTTGAATTCACTGGCTGTGATTTTGTCTCCCAGGGAGGTGGTTCTTTTAAATGTAAAGAGGGGTCTCTGTGGGACCAGTGGTCCTAAGGTTGGATCGCATTGTAGCATGTGCCAATACTTTGTCACAATGTTCCTCACCTGTCTGTGTTGATTATTGAATTTGGTAATGATTCTAAGAGTACCAATGTCATTCTTGTCAGACTTGTTGGCTTTTTGAGAATATAGTAATTCCTCTCTTGGCTGCAGGAGGGCTTTTTTGAAAGAGCGTTTCAGAGACGCATGGGAATACCCCCTTAGTAATAGCCTATCGCGTAGCCTATTCGCCTCCAGTTTGAAGGTGTCACTATCTGAGCAGTTTCGTTTTGCTCTCAGGTACTGACTGTATGGAATAGAGTTAAGGAGGGGTTTAGGGTGGAAACTGCTTGCATGCAATATGGCATTGCTTGCGGTTGATTTCCTATACAGTTTGCTAATGACACTACCTTCCTCACCTCTGCAGACCTCTACATCAAGAAACGTGATACACTGTTTATCAAATGACATAGTGAAGTTTAGGTTGAAATCATTGCGGTTCATCCTCAATAGACACTCCCTAAGGAGGTCGATCGATCCGTCCCAGACGATGAAGAGGTCGTCGATGTACCGGTACCAACATAATATGTGGTCCGTGTACATCGACAAGCCTTCATCACCTAGGAACATGGCCTCCCACTCCCCCAGGTACAGGTTGGCATACGATGGGGCACAACATGTCCCCATCGCAACCCCCTGCACCTGGAGGTAGTGGGAGCCGTTGAAGGTGAATACATTATGGCTGAGGATATGTTCCAAAAGTGAGGTAATGAATTCACTATATGTAGGGTCCAGATCTTGTGTTGTGCGTAGAACATGTTTTATGGCTGCTACGCCCTTCTCATGGGGGATAGAGCTATAGAGAGATTCAACGTCAATTGTGACAAACATGGCATGTTCGGGGATTTTTTGTTGGTCAATAATTTGTAGAAAGTGTACTGTGTCCTTTACAAAAGAGGGGAGAGCATGAACAAATGGTTTGAGTACTTCATCTATCAGCCTACTCGCATTTTCACTAATGGCCCCTATGCCGGAGATGATCGGTCTGCCGGGGGGATTTTTGATGTCTTTATGGACTTTGGGCAGTGCATAGAATACTGGTGTACGTGGGAAGTCATTTCTGATAAACTGCCATAAGGATTTGTTGATAGTAGAATTAGAGTATGCCATATCTATCAGTGTGTAGAAATCTTTATTATATTTCTTAACCAGACTCGCTGGTATGGGACGGTACCACTCTCGATTATCCAGTATTCTATTGCACATTTTGATGTAATCCTTATTGTCAAATACTACAATATTCCCACCCTTATCTGCATTTTTAATCGTAATATTGTCATTTTTTGATTTGAGCGCTGCCTTCTCATTTTTAGTAAGATTTAGTAAGATTTTCAGGGAATTTGTTGTAAATTCTCATTTTGTCTAATTCTTTGCCAACTAGCCTTAAAAAGGCTGCTGCGTTTGGATGAGTACTTGGCGCGGGGCAGAAGTCAGACTTCTTTTTAAGTGTGGGGATATTTCCCCTCGGGGGTTCATTTGATTTTTCGATGGACTCTAGAATTTGAGATAAATTAATTTCATCTATAAGATCAGTTGGGTTGTTATCATCCAGAAGGGATACTAAGTGCTCTAGTGCTTGGTGTTCCTGTGGCGTCAAGTTGGTGGGTCCTTCCTGTTTGTGATAAAGTTTTTTTAAAATAAGTTTGCGTATAAACAGTTGGAGGTCCTTATAGATCTCGAACTTGTCCAGATTTTGGTTAGGACAAAAATTTAGGCCTTTTTGCAGGACATTAGTTTCGTCATGGGAAAGTATGTGCGATGAAAGATTAATAACATTGAGACTGTTGAGTTTCGATTCTTGATCGATATCAGGGATAGTTAAAGTGCTATTTGAGTGTACGTATTGGGGTTGGATTGCGTGGGTTGTACGCCCATCAGGATTTTCTCTAAAAAAGATGGATCATTTGAGATTGTGTCCAATGTTGTGACTGTCGAGGGGTTTGATTGGGAATTCATATCCCTTATTGGAGTGTGTGTATTGCTCTGTGCGTATGTTTTAGAGGTTGGTTCCTGTGTTGCTGTGGGGGGATGCGTTTTTTTAGGGATATCAAGGGTTAGTTTCTTCGCTTGTTGCCCCTCATTGGGGTCGCCCCGAAATGTGCGTTTGGTGCTGTGTCCCGTGTTGGGTTTCTGGAGTGTTTGGGTGTGAGTTTGGGGTGGATTAGGAGTGGTTTGTGAAGGATTGGTTTGGTATCCCTGGTATTGATAGTTTCTATTCTGATTAGTCCTATTTTGAGTCCATCTATAGGCCCTTCCATCTTTAAACGCATTCCTATCACGGATGAGTTTCTGTCTTTTTTTAATGAGTACATCTTTATTGAATGTTTCTAGGTGCGTTTTCAGTCTATCTTCTTTGTTAGTAAGTGGTCTCTGCGTTTTTAATTGCTGTAGCTTGTTGCAGAGGTTTACAATGTCTGAGTCTAGGATATTAGATCTCTTTTTATATTCCTCGATAAGAATTTCCATTAGACTTTGCGAGCATGCCCGCAGTGCATGTTCCCATTTGCTTTTGAACTCCGAGTCCAGACCTTCTAATGTCGGGAAGATCTGGACTCGCAGTCCTGCAGGGTTAATGTCCTCTTTAATGTAGTCCTGAAATGATTTGACATGCCAGTAGAAAAGAGATTTTTTCTCCAGAGTTTTGGATAGTCTGGAGAAGAGGGAAGATATTTCGGAGTCAACAGATTCCTTATCTCCAAAATCTTTTAAGTAGCCCTCCATCAATGTTTCCCATCCGTCACCCGTAAAGCTAGTCATTTTTGTCTCTTCGTAAATAACCCAATATTTAAGAAAAAGTGTTTGATATTATTTTTACTAAGTTAAAAAAGATAAAGAGTGGGAGCAAAAAGAGTAGATTATTGGCGGTCCAGAATACTCAGCCAGAGTTCTGGACGGCCATATGGAGATAATTGTCGATCTGATGCGGGGAGCGGTATCTACTACCAGTAAACTAGGAAAGAAATGTTTGATCGATCAATTATCTACTTGTTGTGCCACATCCTAAATTCGAGTTTAGAGCAAAGGAAGTTCCCCTAGCGGACTTTAAAGGCACATTTTTTAAGAAAATATTTAAAAAGGTATGTAAAGTAGATAACAGTTTATTAGTTACAAAAAATAATCAAGTGAATCATATAGTTACAAAGTTAAAAACAAGGAATGCATTTCCGTAAATATAGAAGTTGATACCAATACATGTGCACGCGTTTCGGAGTTACTTATGCCTCCTTCTTCAGGGGTGATTGTAGGGTTTGCAACAAGACTTTTCTATATGGGAAATAATATGTATAACATAGACATGATGAGTGCACAATAAAGGAACGTAAATACAAAATCTATAGTTGTATGAGTCTGTATACATACACATTCATTTCTCTGTTTACACTTACATTGGTATCTACGGATATAGGTTGTGCATTCCAAGACGAATTAAAAGAAACATAGATATGTTGACGTACTGCCCATCGGACACGCTCCCTGGTCGTGGTGTGTAGGACTTTAATGAAGTATAGCAGAAGTATTCACATAGCCACTGTCAAGGTGGAGGTAGAGACGTATAAATATATAGGGTGGTTTTATTCTTCCCTCCAGTAGGAAGAACTACTGGAGGGAAGAATAAAACCACCCTATATATTTATACGTCTCTACCTCCACCTTGACAGTGGCTATGTGAATACTTCTGCTATACTTCATTAAAGTCCTACACACCACGACCAGGGAGCGTGTCCGATGGGCAGTACGTCAACATATCTATGTTTCTTTTAATTCGTCTTGGAATGCACAACCTATATCCGTAGATACCAATGTAAGTGTAAACAGAGAAATGAATGTGTATGTATACAGACTCATACAACTATAGATTTTGTATTTACGTTCCTTTATTGTGCACTCATCATGTCTATGTTATACATATTATTTCCCATATAGAAAAGTCTTGTTGCAAACCCTACAATCACCCCTGAAGAAGGAGGCATAAGTAACTCCGAAACGCGTCGGGTGCACATGTATTGGTATCAACTTCTATATTTACGGAAATGCATTCCTTGTTTTTAACTTTGTAACTATATGATTCACTTGATTATTTTTTGTAACTAATAAACTGTTATCTACTTTACATACCTTTTTAAATATTTTCTTAAAAAATGTGCCTTTAAAGTCCGCTAGGGGAACTTCCTTTGCTCTAAACTCGAATTTAGGATGTGGCACAACAAGTAGATAATTGATCGATCAAACATTTCTTTCCTAGTTTACTGGTAGTAGATACCGCTCCCCGCATCAGATCGACAATTATCTCCATATGGCCGTCCAGAACTCTGGCTGAGTATTCTGGACCGCCAATAATCTACTCTTTTTGCTCCCACTCTTTATCTTTTTTAACTTAGTAAAAATAATATCAAACACTTTTTCTTAAATATTGGGTTATTTACGAAGAGACAAAAATGACTAGCTTTACGGGTGACGGATGGGAAACATTGATGGAGGGCTACTTAAAAGATTTTGGAGATAAGGAATCTGTTGACTCCGAAATATCTTCCCTCTTCTCCAGACTATCCAAAACTCTGGAGAAAAAATCTCTTTTCTACTGGCATGTCAAATCATTTCAGGACTACATTAAAGAGGACATTAACCCTGCAGGACTGCGAGTCCAGATCTTCCCGACATTAGAAGGTCTGGACTCGGAGTTCAAAAGCAAATGGGAACATGCACTGCGGGCATGCTCGCAAAGTCTAATGGAAATTCTTATCGAGGAATATAAAAAGAGATCTAATATCCTAGACTCAGACATTGTAAACCTCTGCAACAAGCTACAGCAATTAAAAACGCAGAGACCACTTACTAACAAAGAAGATAGACTGAAAACGCACCTAGAAACATTCAATAAAGATGTACTCATTAAAAAAAGACAGAAACTCATCCGTGATAGGAATGCGTTTAAAGATGGAAGGGCCTATAGATGGACTCAAAATAGGACTAATCAGAATAGAAACTATCAATACCAGGGATACCAAACCAATCCTTCACAAACCACTCCTAATCCACCCCAAACTCACACCCAAACACTCCAGAAACCCAACACGGGACACAGCACCAAACGCACATTTCGGGGCGACCCCAATGAGGGGCAACAAGCGAAGAAACTAACCCTTGATATCCCTAAAAAAACGCATCCCCCCACAGCAACACAGGAACCAACCTCTAAAACATACGCACAGAGCAATACACACACTCCAATAAGGGATATGAATTCCCAATCAAACCCCTCGACAGTCACAACATTGGACACAATCTCAAATGATCCATCTTTTTTAGAGAAAATCCTGATGGGCGTACAACCCACGCAATCCAACCCCAATACGTACACTCAAATAGCACTTTAACTATCCCTGATATCGATCAAGAATCGAAACTCAACAGTCTCAATGTTATTAATCTTTCATCGCACATACTTTCCCATGACGAAACTAATGTCCTGCAAAAAGGCCTAAATTTTTGTCCTAACCAAAATCTGGACAAGTTCGAGATCTATAAGGACCTCCAACTGTTTATACGCAAACTTATTTTAAAAAAACTTTATCACAAACAGGAAGGACCCACCAACTTGACGCCACAGGAACACCAAGCACTAGAGCACTTAGTATCCCTTCTGGATGATAACAACCCAACTGATCTTATAGATGAAATTAATTTATCTCAAATTCTAGAGTCCATCGAAAAATCAAATGAACCCCCGAGGGGAAATATCCCCACACTTAAAAAGAAGTCTGACTTCTGCCCCGCGCCAAGTACTCATCCAAACGCAGCAGCCTTTTTAAGGCTAGTTGGCAAAGAATTAGACAAAATGAGAATTTACAACAAATTCCCTGAAAATCTTACTAAATCTTACTAAAAATGAGAAGGCAGCGCTCAAATCAAAAAATGACAATATTACGATTAAAAATGCAGATAAGGGTGGGAATATTGTAGTATTTGACAATAAGGATTACATCAAAATGTGCAATAGAATACTGGATAATCGAGAGTGGTACCGTCCCATACCAGCGAGTCTGGTTAAGAAATATAATAAAGATTTCTACACACTGATAGATATGGCATACTCTAATTCTACTATCAACAAATCCTTATGGCAGTTTATCAGAAATGACTTCCCACGTACACCAGTATTCTATGCACTGCCCAAAGTCCATAAAGACATCAAAAATCCCCCCGGCAGACCGATCATCTCCGGCATAGGGGCCATTAGTGAAAATGCGAGTAGGCTGATAGATGAAGTACTCAAACCATTTGTTCATGCTCTCCCCTCTTTTGTAAAGGACACAGTACACTTTCTACAAATTATTGACCAACAAAAAATCCCCGAACATGCCATGTTTGTCACAATTGACGTTGAATCTCTCTATAGCTCTATCCCCCATGAGAAGGGCGTAGCAGCCATAAAACATGTTCTACGCACAACACAAGATCTGGACCCTACATATAGTGAATTCATTACCTCACTTTTGGAACATATCCTCAGCCATAATGTATTCACCTTCAACGGCTCCCACTACCTCCAGGTGCAGGGGGTTGCGATGGGGACATGTTGTGCCCCATCGTATGCCAACCTGTACCTGGGGGAGTGGGAGGCCATGTTCCTAGGTGATGAAGGCTTGTCAATGTACACGGACCACATATTATGTTGGTACCGGTACATCGACGACCTCTTCATCGTCTGGGACGGATCGATCGACCTCCTTAGGGAGTGTCTATTGAGGATGAACCGCAATGATTTCAACCTAAACTTCACTATGTCATTTGATAAACAGTGTATCACGTTTCTTGATGTAGAGGTCTGCAGAGGTGAGGAAGGTAGTGTCATTAGCAAACTGTATAGGAAATCAACCGCAAGCAATGCCATATTGCATGCAAGCAGTTTCCACCCTAAACCCCTCCTTAACTCTATTCCATACAGTCAGTACCTGAGAGCAAAACGAAACTGCTCAGATAGTGACACCTTCAAACTGGAGGCGAATAGGCTACGCGATAGGCTATTACTAAGGGGGTATTCCCATGCGTCTCTGAAACGCTCTTTCAAAAAAGCCCTCCTGCAGCCAAGAGAGGAATTACTATATTCTCAAAAAGCCAACAAGTCTGACAAGAATGACATTGGTACTCTTAGAATCATTACCAAATTCAATAATCAACACAGACAGGTGAGGAACATTGTGACAAAGTATTGGCACATGCTACAATGCGATCCAACCTTAGGACCACTGGTCCCACAGAGACCCCTCTTTACATTTAAAAGAACCACCTCCCTGGGAGACAAAATCACAGCCAGTGAATTCAAGGCAGAGAATAATAAGATACACTGTAAATACAAGGGGACATTTATGTGTGGCAAATGTAGATACTGTAAATACATGCTTACAACTAGAAACCCGACCCTTCCAAATGGTCAATCTTTCCACCCCAAACACTTTGCCAATTGCAGGACTTTTGGGGTTGTTTACTTACTCCTGTGTGAATGTACCTGCTTTTATGTAGGAAAAACCAAGACAGAATTTTGGAAGAGGGCATATAGACACCTAGTAAGCATGGAAACTGGGGATCCGGACCTCCCACTGGGGAGACACACCCTAACAGTACATAATGGCATATGCCCAAAAATCAAATTTCTCATCTTGGATCGGGTACATCCAGAGTCAAGGGGAGGGGACTGGAACAAGACATTGCTGCAATTAGAGTCTCGATGGATATATAACCTAAGGGCTACCGAACCCCCAGGCCTAAACGAAACCATTTGGTTTAAACCCTTCCTCCGGTGGCAGAGAACAATAGGGAGGACCACCCCACAGACAACTATATGTTTGGGGTGACTTTAGAGACCAGCCAACTACATCTATTCCATCTATCACTGCCCTCAAACATAGGGGACTCTATTATTGGCTATAGGGCCCCCCATATGTTTTGAGATACCCCCCCATATATCTGCTTTCCATACCCACTAATAGAAGAAAAAAGACTCCATACCCAACATTCGTTACAGTAATCGAGCCCGATTATTACATACTGGGGCCCCCCCCTTGACCCGCATATAGGGGCAACCCTAATTATACTATAGGACATACAGCCTCTATATTATACAGTATGCCATTCTAGGTCATGTATTGTAATGTTGTTTTCTATTATGTATATTGTATGATACTCTAGGTTATTGATTTCTGGACTATATGCATATAACCTGATATCACTCTATCTGTATAACATGCCCTCGAATTGTACTCTTAATATCTATACATAATTACTACTCTGTCATGTTTGAAATGTTTTCCTCCATCAGGTTTCATTCCTAACCCGTACCGCACTGCCTATCGGCCCTGCTTCCCTGTGATAGCAAAAGATGTGACACTGTTTTCCCCTGTTCAGTTGCATTAATTTATGCTTTGACTTATTACTTATTAGCTTCACATTATGATCTGTGATCCGCCCGGCACGAAAAGAGCCGCCTGAGCGAAGTCTGGACTCATGGTGGCGCTGTGTGAGGCACAGAATCATCTGTCCTCCATCTTGCGACCCCAACGGACATGCGCAGTCCGTTGGGGAAGCCAGACGTGCCGGCGGGTGCAGTGGGCGTGGCCACGCCTCACGACGTCTGCGTCCGCATGCGCTGTGGATGCCTGGCGGCGCGCGCTCCACCCGGGGGGCCAGTTCTAGTGTATCCGTCCCTCCCTCACCATAATCAGCTGTTGTATCTCCTCCATCAACAGCTGATAGGTGGGGAGGGCTTTATATATCCGGCTCCAGCCCACACCAGGCGTCATCTGCTGCAGACAGGACGCTCTTGGTGCGAGGTGCTGTGACACTTGGTTAGTAACTTATCCCCTACCTATTGACATGGATCCCTATGTTGAAGTCACTGGTTGTAAACCCTGCCTGTTGCCTATCATACTATATTTGCTTCACCCGCTATTTATTATGTTTTGGGGCTTTCCCTTCTCTTATGATATGCTTGGTGATCCATCCTCCCTCATTGAAATCACTAGTCATTTATGCTATCTAGATGTCATACATCTTTCTTTTCTGCTTTCTCACCCACTATATTTTCTTTTTCTCTTTCTTTTTTTCTTTCCCCTCCCTCCTCTTGCTTTCCCCTTCTTCCCTCTTTCTTCTTCCCCCTCCCCCTCCTTTCCGAACTGCCCCCCCCCCCTCCCCCTCTTCTACTTTCTGTTCCTTGCCTTCCTTCCTTTTCCTTTCCTTTCTCTTCCTCCCCCCCCCCCTTTTTTTCCTCCCCCTCTTTCCCTCCCCCCCCCCCTCCCCATTTTCCTCCCCTCCTTTTCCCCCCCCCCCTTTTCTCTTCCCCCCCCCCTCCCCCCCCTCCCCCCTTCCCTCTCACCAACCAGGGTTTTAATACACTTCCCATTTCTATGTTGATTCTCCAGCTTTCTGAACCACATCTGATCCATATTTACCACCAGTTACTGCCCCCCATTATTGTAGGCGGACCAGGTAGGATACAGCTTTTGGATTCTCCATATACTATTTTGACTATCCATATGTATGCACATCCTTACATATATATATATCTTCATGATTTACAGGATACACATTTGGCCCCAGTGTGACCTCAGATCTAAACTGTCATATGCCCGCTAACCATGGGCCTTTCTTCCTACTGGAGGGAAGAATAAAACCACCCTATATATTTATACGTCTGTACCTCCACCTTGACAGTGGCTATGTGAATACTTCTGCTATACTTCATTAAAGTCCTACACACCACGACCAGGGAGCGTGTCCGATGGGCAGTACGTCAACATATCTATGTTTCTTTTAATTCGTCTTGGAATGCACAACCTATATCCGTAGATACCAATGTAAGTGTAAACAGAGAAATGAATGTGTATGTATACAGACTCATACAACTATAGATTTTGTATTTACGTTCCTTTATTGTGCACTCATCATGTCTATGTTATACATATTATTTCCCATATAGAAAAGTCTTGTTGCAAACCCTACAATCACCCCTGAAGAAGGAGGCATAAGTAACTCCGAAACGCGTCGGGTGCACATGTATTGGTATCAACTTCTATATTTACGGAAATGCATTCCTTGTTTTTAACTTTGTAACTATATGATTCACTTGATTATTTTTTGTAACTAATAAACTGTTATCTACTTTACATACCTTTTTAAATATTTTCTTAAAAAATGTGCCTTTAAAGTCCGCTAGGGGAACTTCCTTTGCCCACTCGTAAAAAATAGGCAAACGGAAACAAATAAAAATGTAATAATGTAAGTTCACAGCCTGTGTGGCATAAAACAACCACCATGGTGGCAAAAGGAATGCTGGGAAGCGCATAACAGAAGGTAATAATCAAACCCCAAGCAGACATATAGGACAATAAATATTACAGGAAATATAAAATATATAATAATATATATATGCATGTATTAATTTATAAAAAGTCTAAATATGTGTTAAAATGTATAAAAAAGTCATCCACGACCATCTATTGCATCTACACCAAACAATAAATAATCAACAACAATTCAAATAATCAACGATCAGTAATAAAACAATTAATATCAAAATCTACATTTAATCCATCAGGGCAAAGAACACGGGTTTCATGTATCCAATAAGATTCCCTTTTGCTCAACTGTCATATAAAATTACCCCCTCACCAGTGTTTGGTGACCCTCTCGATACCCCAAAATTTTAAACTTTTGGGGTTCTGCTGGTGAAATAATTTAAAATGTTTAGACACGTTATGAGTCTTCAGGCCCTATTGGTTCTGCCAATATATTGGAGCCCACAACCGCATTCCAACATATAGACAACCCCCACCGTATCACAAGTGATAAGTTGCTTAATGTCATATTCTCTGTTGGTGGCTGATGCTAGGAACTTTTTCAGTTTTTTGATGTTTCCTTTAGAATTCTTACATGGAATACACCGTCCACAGGCATAGAAACCCCCAAGAATGAGAATAATCTGTCAGTAGAAGGAACTGGTGGATTGAGGACCCCAGGGGCCAGGCGATCTCTTAATGAGGGAGCTTTTTAATAGATAAACTGAGGTCGCTCTGGTAAAACAGGACCTAAAACCTTGTCCTGCTTTAGAATAGACCAATTCTTTTGGATAATTTTTTCGAATTTACAATATTGCACATTGTAATCTAAAATCATTTTAAAATTAAGGTTATCTTTATTATGGTCAGAGAGTGTGGTTGTGGGCTCCAATATATTGGCAGAACCTCGAGACCCCTACATGTTAGGTTGGCGGAACATGTCAATAATATCAAAAAGGGGCCTCAAAACCCATAACGTGTCTAAACATTTTAAATTATTTCACCAGCAGAACCCCAAAAGTTTAAAATTTTGGGGTATCCAGAGGGTCACCAAACACTGGAGAGGGGGTAATTTTATACGAGTTGAGCAAAAGGGAATCTTATTGGATACATGAAACCCGTGTTCTTTGTCCTGATGGATTAAATGTCGATTTTGATATTAATTGTTTTATTACTGATCATTGATTATTTGAATTGTTGTTGATTATTTGTTTGGTGTAGATGCAATAGATGGTCGCAGATGACTTTTTTATATATTTTTTTTTGTAAATTTCTTTTTATTGAAAATTTTGAGTTACATACATAACTGAGAATATGCCAACGTAGCACATTCCCAGTACAACATCAGGCCACGCAGGGCCTATACAACCTTACCCCTACCCAACTCCCCCCCCCTCCCCCCACCCTCATTGTCACAGCTCACAGCTTATATTGTACAGCATAACCTTTTGCACCATATTATCTTTCCCTACTTATAAAACCATGTATTTAGTAGTCAGGAAATGAGAGTTATAGTAATAATAATATATATTATCCTTCATACTAGTTTCAGTCTGTTCCCCATAATAATGTTCATTGTCCTACACCCTCAGGTTGTTTGCAGTATATCTTATCTGATCGTGCAGACTTCCATATCAAACAGTTTTAACCCACCGTGGTAACTGACTCATACCACACTTTGCATATTTTATCAAATTTATTAATACATCCCCTTGCTTCATATGTATATTTATAGTGAGGTAACATTGAATTTACCAAATTTTTCAAAAAGTTTATGTCAGGTGCTTTGGCATTTTTCCATCTAAGCAGTATGGCTTTTTTCCCGTAAAACAATAAAATAGTAAGTAACGTTTGTGTGGCTCGTTTGGAACCACCTCATCCACCAATCCCAACAGGTACACCCTAATTGTCATTGGTATAGGTACCGATAAGAGGTCCGATATGCACATCGTAATCTCTTTCTAGAAATCTTGGATGTGTGGACATAGCCAGAAAATGTGTTCAGCAGCAGCTGGAGATGCAGAACATCTCCAACACTCCGCCGATGTATTACCGTAAATCTTGGCTAGCCTAGCTGGTGTATAATAGCTTCTATGTAGAAATTTGAATTGTATTAATCTGTCTCTGGCTGATACCAGGTGCCTGAATGACTGATTCCAAAGATCGTCCCAATCCTCCCCCTGTAGGTCCGGAACCTCTGATTCCCATTTGGTTCTGCATTTATCGATCGCTTTTGGTGTTGATTTAAAGAGTAGCTTGTATGTCACCGAGAGAACTTTGTTCAGGTCTTCCACTGACAGTAGAGACTCAAGAGTGGATGGCAGAGATTCCACCCTCAACTCTCTAAATTATTCCTGAAATGCGTGTCTAATCTGGAAGAAACAAAATAAGTATGAGTTGGGCAACTCATGTCTTGACTGGATTTTACGAGAAGGTCAGAAGATCTCCAAATGTCGTGATATCTTTGAGTGTTTTTACGCCCTTAACCGCCCATACACCTGGATCAGGTAAGTTATAGAAGTGAGGTAAAGTTTGGTTCATCCAAATTGGGGTTGACGGGGAAAGCCCCCCCATAACTAGGGGATGCCAACCTTACCGCTAATTCCCATGCCTTAATAGTAGCTTTCATAGTTGAAGTCAGAGGCAGATCAGATTTGGTACCACGAAACAGCGCCAAGCACAGGCTTTCATAGGAACCCAAATGTGCCGCCTCCAAGACTGTGGCAGAGTCCCCATCATCTGACAGTAGCCATCTTTGGGCAAATACCATCTGTCCAGCCAGATAATATTTGTGCCAATCGGGCAGTGCCATTCCTCCCTAGTAACTAGGTTCTTGTAATACTTTAGTTCCCATCCTAGGGGGTTTGGGAGCCCAAAGAAAGGAACCAATAATCCCTTCAATTTGTTTGAAATATGTTTTGCGTATACAAACTGGGGAGTGGCGTATGAAGTATAATAGTACCGGAAGGAACTTCATCTTAAGTAGGCTGACTCTACCTATGAGTGAAAGGGGTAATTTGCTCCAAGCCTGTACTTTTTGCTTGAGACGGGTCAACAGGGGGAGTAGATTTAAGGGGATATACTCCTGTATCTTTGCTGTAATTTTCACCCCCAAATACTTGAGTGATGTTACCCATTACAGGGGCACACCTGAGTTCGCATTTTCCCTAGCTTTAGCGTCCAGTGGTAGTATGGACGACTTACTCCAATTTACCTTCAACCCAGAGAACTTCCCAAATTCGTCTAAAATTTTCAGTACTACCTTTAGCGAGGTATCAGGGTCACTTAGAAACAGGAGCATGTCATCTGCGTATAAAGCTAGTATTTTGTGAATTGTACCTACTTTGATTGCCTGCACTTCCCCAGAGGCTCTCAATGCGATGGCCAGGGGCTCCATAACCAGGGCAAACAGGAAAGGGGACAACGGGCAACCCTGTCTTGTGCCCCTGCCCACCTCAAAGAATTCAGAAATTCTCGATCCCATTCTGATAGCTACTTTGGGGTTTCTATACAGCATGGAAATCCATCGTCTAAATTGCGCCCCAAAACCCATTGCCTCCAATACTTAAAACATAAACAACCAGTCAACCGTGTCGAAGGCTTTTTCTATATCTATTGACACTACAATTCTGGTATCGGTAGGAGTTGTATGTGAGTAAAAAGTCTTCTCAGATTAGTATCGGTCGATTTTCCTGGCATGAAACTGGTCTGATCTATATTTACCACCATTTGAATGACTAGAGCTAATCTGGTTGCCAGTATTTTGGTTAGAATTTTAAGGTCTGCGTTGAGTAATGCTATGGGGCGGTATGAGGCACACTCTGTCGGGTCTTTCCCTGGTTTGGGCAGAAGGATCATGTAGGCCTCAAGCATGGAAACTGGTAGGGAAGAATTTTCAATACTATGTTCTAATAGCCAGTTAAATCTCTCGGCAAGTTGATCCACATGCGCCTTGTAAAAGTCAGCTGGGAAGCCATCAGGGCCTGGAGCCTTGTTGGGGGGGAAGGCAAAAATTGCGTTCTGTACCTCTTTAACTGTTATTTTAGCATCTAGTGTATTACGGTCTTCTATAGTTAGTCTTGGTATAGTCAGCTTTGATAGTAGTGAATCTAATTCCTCTGTATCATTTTGCGGAATGGGTGTATATAATGTAGAGAAAAAATTAATTAATTCCTTCATAATCAACGACGGGTCAGTGACCAGTGTGCCCCCCTTGTCTCTTATGATATGGTATGTCTGCCACTGGGTGATAATCTGCCACTAGCATAGCTAAGAGTTTCCTGTTCTTATCTCCTTCTGCAAATATCGTGTGTGTATTTCTGTTTAATTCTGTTCGTGTCAGCCCTTTAATATGCAGTTACAACTCTCTCCTCGCCTCCAAATGAGCCTCATACGAGGCCTTTGTAGGGGCCTCCGCCTGCTTTTCTGCACACTCCCTCTCTTTCTGTTTCAAAGTATTCAGTATTTCATTATCATTTACTCTTGCCGTCTTTATGGCTGAAAGGCATTCCCCTCTTATCACCGCCTTAAAGGTGTCCCACACAACCGGTGGCTCTGATGATTCAATATTAGTAGACCAATATGTTTTAATTGTTTCTGCTAGCTGAGTTTCAACTTGTTCATGTTGTAACCAACTGGGTGAAAGTCAACCTCCCCTAGTCGGTCCTGTAGCAAAAGACAGAGTTAGCGATAGGGGATTGTGATCTGACAGTCCCCCTGCCAGATATTCAACATCTATTACATATTGCAAAGTTCGAGCGTTACCAAAAGCCAGATCAATCCTGGCCGATGACCCATGCGACAGTGATATATGAGAGTACTCCTTAACATTTGGATGTTTCCATCTCCACAGCTCAACCAACCCAGCCGTAGAAGCCCATCCATTCAAGTCTGCTGAGCTCCCTCTGCTTACATTAGTCCAAGGCCGCATCTAGAATGGCGTTGAAATCTCCCAAAAAGAGAGCAGGCAGATGTAAAAATTGGGCTAATTTAGTTAGCATATCAAATAGTAATTGGCCCTGGAATGGGGGGGGGGGGGGTATGTAGACATTTACCAGCAGAATTTGACAATGATATACATTTAATACAACAGCCACAAACCTTCCCCCTGGGTCAGAAATGACCCTGTGGATAGTGCACGGGACTGATCTGCTTATTAGAATAGACACTCCTCTGGCAAAGGTAGAATACGTAGAGTGTAAAGCCCTCTGTATCCACGGTTTGCGCAGGGACATTACCCTATTGCCATCCAGATGTGTTTCTTGTAAAAGAATTATGTGTGGTTTGGACTGTTTCAGGTATTGGAACACCGAGGCCCTTTTAAATTTATTGTTCATGCCTCTGACATTCCAAGACACCACTTTTAGTTTATCCGCCATCAGTATCACTATTATAATGATTATTCTTACCACTTACCGGTGAAATTAGAATCCCCCTCACCCTGACCACCATACATTCTAATAATATTTCAAGATCAAAGGCTGCTGAGTTAGCTTCAGTTATATGAGCTGTGTCAAGTGACATTTCCCCCCTGCTATTATACCAGAAACATCAAAAGAAAAGTTTCCATTAAAAAAAAATAAACTAGAATGCAAAAAACAAAAAAACAAAAAGTTGAGGTATGTAGCTTTTCCCCAAAAACACGAACCAACCCTGATGGAGAGTTCCAACTGCATTAATCAAAGTTCGGCAGAGTTTTCTGTGTGTTGGTCTCTGTTACCGTATGCTCCAAAAAACAGAAAAAAGTGAATTGTCGGAGCAGATGTGTAATTCGCAAAAAAAAAGAAAAATTGATATCTCCATGAAAAATAAAGAAAAAGGGAGAAGTAATCTCTCTAATGGGGGAGAGAGGCACCATGGTAATAGAAACACCTGACAGCGAAGTCCTCTTTCGACCAGCAGGATCCCATCAACTTCAGGGGAGTGGTAGCCCTTGCTCCAATGTGTTCCAGTAAGCTATCAGGAGAAATAGGAGACACTTGTTGGTCTACCTAAGTATGTAGTCAGCCATTTACTGGAAACCATGCAACGCAAAATCTTGAAATGATGGCTCTTATTGAGATTTCAAACTGAAGTCATCCATGCCAGACAACTGATGCAGGAGTATGCCCAATGATGTAGTCTTGCCCTGGGCCTATATGGTATCCACTTATTTTTCAAGGGGTTTGGGTTTGTCCTCACCTCGTGCCCTTCATTAATGTCACCTATCAAATAATTCCATGCGTGCGTATGCCCGACCCGATAATAGTCGATCAAATGCAAAACACTGACATAAAGAATGTACAGACCGATCATTGTAGGGCCTGAGTAACTGGGAACAATCAGCACAACTGGTGCAACCTTTATGCTAAATAGCACTTTCTTACTTGCTCATTCAATCCATCTTCTAACAGAGAAACTTTAAGCGAGTTCCTTATCCATCCATTCACAAGCCTCCGCAGGATTTTCAAAAAACTTCACTGTGCCCTTGTATTGTATTTGCAGCCTGCTCGGATATAACATACTATATTGCACCTCTTTTTCATGAAGTCTTCTGTGTATATCATTGAAAGAGCGGCGTCTTTGCTGCGTGGCCGCTGAAAAATCCGGGAACAACATTAGGCGCGCATTCTCATATTTCAGGTCTTGAATTCTTCTAGATTTAGCTAGAATCATACCCCTGTCTCTATAGTTCAGAAATCAGACCAGGAAAGGTCTGGGATGGGCACCAGGAGGTCTTCTTCCTGTGGGGACCCTGTGTGCTCTCTCTACCACATAAGTGGGGGGTAAATCCTCCAGGGAAAACAACTGTTTAAACAGGACCTCAGCAAAGAGTGTAGGCTTTTCCCCCTCCGCACCTTCAGGCAAGCCCATCACCCTAATATTGTTCCTCCTTTGGTGGTCTTCAGCATCATCTGCCCTATGTTGCAGGGATTTCACCAGGTCCCGGAGTTCAGCTACATGTATATCTTGCGTGTGAGAAGTGTTCTCCACCCCTGAGACTCTGTCTTCCACAGTGGTGAGCCTGCCCCTGATTTTGTCCAGATCATGCCTGATCAAAGTACATTCGGATGATAAGTGGTCTATACGCCCCATGAGCTCAGACTTACTTAGGTTGATGGCTTCTAGGATCGGGCCAGTTATTGCATCCACATCCACAGCCAGCATTTGCTCTTCCACAGCCTCGCGCTCAGCGTCCATCTCCTCCGGGCTCCCAGTCGGCGCCATGTTTGCCGTCTTGTGCTGGGCGCGCTGTTCAGGCTTCCTTGCAGGCAAGATGGGGGGGGGCAGAGTCTCGCACTGCCTCCTTTGCAGAGCGTGTCTGGCGCTGGTCATTTAGCTGTTTCTAGATGCCGAGGAATGCATGGTAGGGATCCACTCACCTTCCCCCAGATATCTGTGAAATTTATAAGCAGAAGGGTTCACTCTAGATCGAAGGATTAGATCAGGATGTGTGTAGCTCCTCAGAGACGCGCGCTGCCCCGATCACATCCGGCCACGCCCCCGACTTTTTTATATATTTTAACACATATTTTGACTTTTTATAAATGAATACATGCAGATATATATTATTATATATTTTATATTTCCTGTAATATTTATTGCCCTATATGTCTGCTTGGGGTTTGATAATTACCTTATGTTATGCGCTTGCCAGCATTCCTTTTGCCACCATGGTGGTTGTTTTATGCTGCACAGGCTGTGAACTTACATTATTACATTTTTATTTGTTTCCGTTTGCCTATTTCTATGCAGGGATTTCATCCCTGCATAGTGATCTCCGCCCCTCTCGTTACGTGGCTTGATGAAGGGAGTCGCCGTGGTAACGGAGTTTGTATATTACGCGGGTGTCCACGCTCCTTCAGTATCCCCTGATGAAGTCCCCGCCCACTGGGACGCAACGCATTCGGAAGGAAGGTAGCGTTGTGACCTCACCCGCGGCCATTTCGCATCTTCTCCTATACACGCTACATTATCCAGCACTGGATGAGTGCCTTATTTGTAAGTGCAATACCTGTCATTTTAGCTAAAAAAATTATATTTTATGGAGAGCACTATGTTGTATTCTTTCTATTTCATATAAATTCATATGCTGGGAGAGTGTCTTATGCTGCCAAGTGCTCGTCCTTGTCCTGCTATTTGACTGATCTGGATCTGCGGTGAATCATCTATATGTGACCCGTAAGGGAAAGCACTTTTGACCCTCTATAATTAAAGGGTTGCTGCCCTAAGGTGAGAGGCCGTCCTTTACATTGGTGGAGGGATCACATAAAGTCACTGAGATGTCAGCATGAAGTCACATCACTCATGATCGGTCGGATTGATTTATTCACAGACTTTATATTGCTGTTTTCATTTTAGCGCTGCACCATCTGTTTTTTATTGTTTCGTAGGGATTTGATTTTTGACCCTGGTGTTCAGCTGCTGTGTCTTTATTTACATATTTGCGCTGATTTGTTTTCTTTTCTATTTTTGATACTGCTCATTGGGAAAGTGGATTGCAAGAGGCAGACATTCCAAGTGCTGATATATTGCATTTCTTTTGTGCATATTTTTCCTCTCAGTGAGCCATCAACATGATGATGAGGTCATCATAACTTTTTCAACCTCCACCTCAACCCAGGAATCATGAATACCTATCCCGTGTTACCTTCAATGGCATGGAAGAATCCTCAGGATGGTAACAACGTACAAGAGGTGGCAAAGTGTTCTTTTTGTTGAAGAGCAAAAATTTGCAAAGGGAAGATTAAAGACTAAAATCACACAGCTACACGC
The DNA here is from genome assembly GCA_037952925.1 of Lithobates clamitans. Taxonomy (NCBI): domain Eukaryota; kingdom Metazoa; phylum Chordata; class Amphibia; order Anura; family Ranidae; genus Lithobates; species Lithobates clamitans. Next base: position 461,731 of record JBBGZY010000758.1, on the reverse strand, counting down.
AACATTAAAAATAATTTTGTATCATCAGAAGTGTTGGAAATGAGCTGGCCATACTAAAGGTGGTTTTGGAAAAAGGGAAATTTAAACTTGCATAAAAAGTCCATATCTTGGAGTATAGTACAGGACATAGGTTGAATATTCATAGACCCTGGGTTATAAGCTGCTATCTTTGGGTGACTGGATACTGGAAATCCTTTTGAACCCTTGGGCATAGCTCTATATACCTACCCCACTTTGTGAGACCTCTGTTTTGTATCAAGCAGTGCAGAATAACACTGGAACAGGGGGCAACCTGTGTCCCGGGAGTTTTCTGGACATTTCAAAATCAAGCATCTGTTGCTCAGTTTATAAGGTTGCTTTGAGTTCATACCTTCTCTAAGTTTCACCAGGTGGCTGTTTGGGCCCCTGTGGATGCAGCTTTTGGCCGCAAGAATCTTTGTTGTAATATGAGTTGGGTCTCTGACTCTGGGGGCCCTTTGGTACATTTCTATTTGTCTTATTTTTGCCAACCCATACTGTACTCCAATATATGGAATTTACATGTACCAGGGGCCCAAACAGCCACCTGGTGAAACTTAGAGAAGGTATGAACTCAAAGCAACCTTATAAACTGAGCAACAGATGCTTGATTTTGAAATGTCCAGAAAACTCCCACTGATCTAGTGGAGTGAGCATGTAAGTGTACTGGAGGTACTGTTCTCTTATTCAAACAGCAATAGTGAACTTTGAATCAGGGTGTCCCTTTTAAACCCTGTTGTCAAGATAAAAAGAGAATCAGTTTTCTAGATAGAGGTCATGACTTCCAGACAAACTCTGGTAGCCCTGACAATGTCCAAACAATACAGAGAAATTTAATTTGGATGCTTATAAATAGGGATGGGCGAACGGTTCGGCCCGAGCATAAGTTTGTGCTAAACTTTCGCTGTTCAGACATTTGACGAACAGCCAAATGGGTCATTCGACCGTTTGTTCAGCCCCCGAACCGACCACAATGCATTGCGGCGCTGAACAGTGCATTGCAAGCAAGTGTAGTGATGGTTGAACACCATCTATTTGATTGCGTTACTGCCAGTTTAACGCCATTTACTTCTGTGTGCATTACTGCCAGTTTAACACCATAAAATTTTGTGTGCGTTACTGCCAGTTTAACACCATATAGTTCTGTGTGCGTTACTGCCAGTTTAACTCCACATAGTTCTGTGTGTGTTACTGCCAGTTTAATGCCATATAGTTGTGTGTGCGTTACTGCCAGTTTAACACCATATCGTTTTGTGCGTTACTGCCAGTTTAACACCATAAAATTTTGAGTGCATTACTGCCAGTTTAACACCATATAGTTCTGTGTGCGTTACTGCCAGTTTAACACCATATAGTTCTGTTACTGCCAGTTTAATGCCACATAGTTGTGTGCGTTACTGCCATTATAACGCCATTTACTTCTGTGTGTGTTACTGACAGTTTAACGCCATATTGTTTCGTGTGCGTTACTGCCAGTTTAACGCCATATAGTTTTGCGTATGTTACTGCCAGTTTAACGCCATATACTTCTGTGTGCGTTACTGCCAATTTAACGCCATATAGTTCTGTGTGCATTACTGCCAGTTTAATACCATATCGTTTTGTGTGCATTACTGCCAGTTTAAAGCCATATAGTTGTGTGCGTTACTGCCAGTTTAATTGCATTTACTTCTGTGTGCGTTACTGCCAGTTTAACGTCATATAGTTCTGTGCGTCACTGTACGTTTGGCAAATTATATTGCAGTATATTATAGTGTATCCCTGGAGTGTCTCTGTGTAGTGAGTACTCAAATTAAAGTGCACCAAACACCACTTTACATAGATTAAAGTGCATCTACATACAGATATCCACTTCTTCTTTACATTTATTATTATTATTATTATTCAGGATTTATATAGCGCCAACAGTTTACGCAGCGCTTTACAATATAAAAGGGAGACAATACAGTTATAATACAATAGAATTAAAGAGGATTAAGAGGGCCCTGCTGAGAAGAGCTTACAATCTAATAGGGTGGGGCAGGTGGTACAAAAGGTTGTAACTGTGGGGAATGAGCTGGTGGAAGTGGTAGGAGATTAGTTGGAGACGTGATAGGCTTTCCTGAAGAGATGAGTTTTCAGGGAGGGTAGCAAGGGTAGCAAGAGTAGGGGATAGCCGGATAGATGGAGGTAGCGAGTTCCAGAGGATGGGAGAGGCTCTGGAGAAATCCTGGAGACGAGCATGGGAGGAGGAGATGAGAGAGCTTGAAAGCAGGAGGTCTTGAGAGGAGCGGAGAGGTCGATTTGGATGATATTTGGAGACAAGATTAGTGATGTAGCTCGGGTCAGAGTTGTGAATGGCTTTGTATGTTGTGGTTAGTATTTTGAAGTTAATTCGCTGGGTGATTGGGAGCCAGTGTAGGGATTGGAGTAGAGGGTTGGCAGACACTGAGCGGTTGGTAAGGTGGATAAGTCTGGCAGCAGCATTCATGATAGACTGAAGAGGGGATAGCCTATGGAGAGGTAAGCCAATGAGAAGGGAGTTGCAATAGTCAAGCGTGAGATAACAAGGGAGTGAATGAGGAGCTTGGTGGTTTCATTTGTTAAAAAGGGGCGAATTTTAGAGATGTTACGGAGGTGAATTCTACAAACTTTTGACAACGATTGGATTTGAGGCTGAAATGACAAGTCAAAGTCTAGAATTACACCTAGTACCCTGGCGTGAGGGGAGGGACTGATGGCTGCATTGTTGATTTTAAAGGAAAAGTCATGGAGGGGTGCACGGGCGGGGGGAATATTAATAGCTCAGTTTTAGAGAGATTTAGTTTAAGGAAGTGGTGCGACATCCATGCTGACATGTCAGTTAGTAAGTTAGTAATGCGAGAGGAGACTGAAGGAGTGAGGTGAGGAGTAGATAGATAGATTTGGGTGTCATCAGCATATAAGTGGTATTGGAAGCCGTAGGCAGTTATTAAGTGACAGAGGGAGGAGGTGTAGATAGAGAAGAGAAGGGGTCCAAGAACCGAGCCTTGGGGGACCCCCACAGAAAGGGGCAATGGAGAGGAGGAGACAGAGTTGTAGGTGACACTGAAGGAGCTCTGTGATAAATAGGCAGAGAACCAGGATAGAGCAGAATCTCGGAGGCCAAGGTAATGTAGCTTATTGAGAAGGAGCGGGTGGTGAACAGTATCAAAGGCCGCAGAGAGGTCAAGTAGTAGGAGTATGGAGTACTGGCTGTTGCTTATAAGCACCGCCCCCTCCCTCCGTATAATGTCTGGGAGGACAACAAGGAGAGGCAGACGTTCCCTTGGCACTTTAAGGGGGCCAGCAACAAATGGGTCCACAGGCAAAGGTGGATGTGGTGGTCATCAGTCCTCAGGCAGGGCATAATTTCCTCTGTTTAGTGAGTTTGCCCATGCTATCCAGCCACATCATGCAGAAGAGGTTCTGGACTGGCTTACTAAACCTTCCTCATCCTATGTCATGCAAGCAGAGACAAGTGTACAGTCCCCTGCAGTTGCCAGAGTGGATAAACCTGCCACCTTGTCCACATAGAGTATTTTTTCTGGACCTGTTTGACAGGAGCATATCATTGCAATTTTTTACAGCAAGGCCAATTCTTGCTTTCATCAAGATTACCTCTATAGGGTTAGGGTGGAAAGGCGCCACCGACACAGAAAGACCAATTTCTAGGTACCTGTTATGCCGCGTACACACAATCGGACATTCCGAAAACAAAATCCATGTTTTTTTTCAGACGGATTTTGGCTCAAACTTGTCTTGCATACACACGGTCACACAAATCTTGTCGGAAATTCCGAGCGTCAAGAACGCAGTGACGTACAACACATACAATGAGCCGAGAAAAATGAAGTTCAATAGCCAGTGCGGCTCTTCTGCTTGATTCTGAGCATGCGTGGAACTTTTTGCATTGAAATTGCATACACACTATCGGAATTTACAAGAACAGATTTTATTGTCGGAAAATTTGAGATCCAGATCTCAAATTTTGTTTGGACGAAATTCCAACAGAAAATATCTGATGGAGCTTACACACGGTCGGAATTTCCAACAACAAGCTCCTATCGAACATTTCTCGTTGGAAAATCCGACCGTGTGTAAGCGGCATTACTTCTCTCCAAAGTCAAAGTGACACCAGAATGTATCCAAAACATCTCTAATCTTGTTCCCAGTGCACTACATTGTGACATCATCATACACACTGGCTCCCCAGCTGTTGCTGAGCAAAATAGAGGTAGCTTGCAGGGAAAATGTCACTATATTGGAAAGAATTTTTCATTTTTATGCCTTCACTTTAAAAATCAAAAAAATCACTGCTCATTTAAAAATGAAGTTTTTCACAAACTTTTTTTTATTGCTACATGTCCCCCAGGGCAGGACCTGGACCCCTATATCCATTGTTTGCCCAATTACTTGCATATAAGCCTTCAAAATGGGCACTTTTGATATTTGACGTTCGGGTCCCATTGACTTTAATGGGGTTCATTATCCAGGTCCGAACTTCGCGGTGTTCGAAAGTTCTGGTGAGAACCTAACAGGGGTCTGTTCGGCCCATCCCTACTTATGAGCAGGGCACAAAAATGGAAGCACAATGTCTTCATTAAGGTGGAGGGCTGAAACCACCTTAGGTAAAAAACGAGGGTCTTGCACATATGATTTCTTTATCCATGTAAACAATTAGGAAGAGCTTTTTACAAGAGAGAACTGCTAACTCCAAAACATGTCTGACAAATTTGATAGCTACTAAGAAGGCCACTATGCCAGAGAATCACGCAAGGGGAGTTCCATAATGGGTGCAAAGGGTGGTTTCGGCACTGCAGAGAGAACCAAACTGAGATCCCATGGAAGCACAGTGTGCTGTAATGGGGTCTGATCTGTAAGACACCTTGAATAAAGATTTTAACAAGTGAAAGTGAAGTAAAAGGTTTTTGGAATAGCATGAACAAGGTGGATTGGATTGAAACCCTCCTCCCCAGTTTGTGAGGGTGGCATTTGTTGGTACCACCTTCCATAAGTGTAGGAGAAATTACTTTCCCATTTTCAAGGCTGGATTGAAAATCCCCAAAACATATACTCTCCCTGTTTCTAAGTCATATGCACAGTGTGTAATGAATTATTATGTATAAAATACATGTGTTAATCACAGTGATATGTGTGCCCAAAAACAAATAGACCTACACCTGTAGTTTACCAAGCTAGGAATTTCCTTGCTTGAGTTAGGAGAAGCATAGGAAAGTTGAGAGATAGAGTTTGTTTTTTACAGGCCAACGTGTTGTGCTGGAAAGGCCTTGAGTGGAACTGAGTTATTGGAACAGCCTCGGATGATGCTACCTTAAAGCCAAGGACCTCAAGGAGAATTTCACTGACAGATGTGGAGGGCCAGAAGAACCTGAATAGTCCTTTTGATGCTTTGCAGACAATTTTGAGAGAGATGATGACTTCAGAAGAAGGTTGTCTAGATACCTTGTAATCTGGATGCCATGGATTTTTATGAGGGTGTGTAGAGGTTTGTCTCCTACTGCGAAGTGCAGAAAGCACTGATGAGGTGGGTAAATAGGAATATGCAGTTAGACATCTTGGTATCTACTAATGCCAAGTATTGCTCTGGTCTCAGAGAAGCAATAAATGACCACGTGAAATGTAGGAACACAAATATACTTGTTTAGGGATTTTAGGCCCAGGATAGAATGAATTACCCCCATTCGCTGATGGTTTTTGGGATTGTGAACAGGTTGGAAAAGAATCCTTTCAAACTTTCATTCCTCTATTCTTTCTACACAATGGAATTTAGCAATTAAAAAAGCCCATTAGGATGTCCAAATGTATATCCCATTGAGAATTGGTTCAAAAGATCCTTCATTAGTCCAAAAATGTATGTCATAAATGAATGCACACAGCCAGTGTGTAATAGTTCCAAGGTGGAGAACAATACAGTTAAAGATAGGGAAATCCCAAGAACTTGAAAGATGGAATAATGAATCACAATGACAGAGCGGCAATCTGTGTGTGCGGACCCTTACCAGAAAAGGTGGACCCCCTCCAGCGCAGGGTCATGTAAGCAGACAGATTACCCTCTGTAAGGAGCTGCAAGTATGTAGATATCCGGTGTCTCCGATCTCCGATTTTCTCTGATTGACAGAGATGTCAAGCGGAACAAAAACCCGATATACTGGTCTCTCAGGCTCTAAAAAAGAGACACACTCGGGCTCCGAGCCGCGAATGTATAAACAAGAGAGTAGGGGACGCTGATAGTGTAGTAGGAAGCGAGTTTATTAAAAAAACGTGCGGATGTCCGCAAATGACAATACAAACAAAATGAACAGTAAAAAGCCGGCTAGAACAAAGTTAAAAACAAAACACCCGCGTGCCGGGGTCACATGTGGCGTGATGACGTCAGCACAACGCACCGCCCGCGTCCCCTACTCTCTTGTTTATACACTGGCGGCTCGGAGCCCGAGTGTGTCTCTTTTTCAGAGCCTAAGAGGCCAGTATATGGGGTTTTTGTTCCGCTGGACATCTCTATCAATCAGAGAAAATCGGAGATCGGAGACACCGGATATCTACATACTTGCAGCTCCTTACAGAGGGTAATCTGTCTGCTTACATGACCCTGCGCTGGAGGGGGTCCACCTTTTCTGGTAAGGGTCCACACACACAGATTGCCGCTCTGTCATTGTGATTCATTCATCCATCTTTCAAGTTCTTGGGAGTTCCTTATCTTTCACTGTATTGTTCTCCACCTTGGAGCTATTACACACTGGCTGTGTGCATTCATTTATGACATACATTTTTGGTCTTTATTTATTGCATGCTGTTTTTTCATGATTGTTTTTTCACGTATTGTTTTTTCACGTTATGTTTCATATTTATGCATATGTAATTTCAGATATTTTCACATATGATTTTTAGCGCAACTTTATATATTCAAGGCTTTGAATATATTTTTATATCCTTTTCCATCTTAAGTTCCATTATCTTGTTACAGAGGTCTTTTGACAGTTCTTTTCTGCTCCCCATTTACAAGTGGCGATGCAAACCCAAATTAATTGAAATTATAGTCAAGGCGGAGGCGCATGCGTGGAGTCTAGCGCAACTGACATGTCCTGCTAGAGCTCCGTGAAGAGGGAGAACCTCTGTATAAAGACAGCCCGCCGACATTTTCGATACAAAAAATGCTTCCTTATACTCCTGAGAGGTGAGAGAAGATTTTGAGACAAAAATGATACTAGGGGGAGCTCGGAATAATTATAAAAATGTCCCCAGCGGAGACTGTAGTGAAAATGGCGCCAGTCCCCTCAGCCTCAGGCACAATCACCTCAGAGCGCAGGAGAAAGACAAAGCTGTCACAGCAAATCTCCTCAGATGAATCTGACACAGAATTATTTCTGTCACAGAAATCTTCACAAGAACTCACAGCATCCCCAAACCTTATTAAACAATTTGAGAAAATGCTACACAAAGCATTAAAGCACACCTCAGAACAAATAACCAATAATCTGACTAAAGAAATCAGAGAATTGGGAAACCGCACAGCAGCGCTGGAAATTAAAATTGAAGAAATAGAAAACACAGCACATGAATATATGACTGAAATAGATCTCCTCAAAGAAGACAATATAACACTACAAAACAAACTGGAAGATTATGAGAACCGAGCAAGAAGGTCTGATTTCTGTTTCAGAGGCATACCTGAATCGATCACTGACTTATCTTCTACAATAACAGCTTTATGCCAAGAGTTGCAACCAGGAATACCGATCGAAAGGTTGGAAATGGATAGGGTACACAGAGCCCTCATGCCTAAAAAAATAGATGGACCCCCTCTTGACATCATAGCAAAATTCCATTTTTATCGAACAAAAGAACAGCTTTTATTTGCGGACAGAAAGAAAAAAAACGTAACCTTCCAAGGTCACAATTTTCAGATTTTCGCAGATTTCTCTCAAGTAACCATTTCTAAAAGATGTGCTATGAAAATACATCTGGTGGAATTGCAAGGAAACATCACATACCAATGGGGTTTTCCATTCTCCATACGTTTTACCTACCAAGGAAACAGGCATATCTGTAGATCTCCGAACGAATTACAACAAGCTCTACAAGATTTTAAATTGATCGATGGAACATCTGCAACCACTACCATTCTTATTAGTTCTATATTTACTTCAAAATTTTGAAACTAAGTTGCTTTTTCTTTTCTCCTAACCAGATTGGTTAAAAATACTTTTTCTTATCTATTATTTGCAAGCTTGAGTTATATACTATTATCAAAAGAAAAAAGAAGACCTAGTCATGACTGAAATGATACAAATTTACTTCTATAGTTGATTTATTTATTTAGATTATTGAAACAAAGTTTTGTTGTAAGTCTAAATACTAGTCACAAGACATATTTTTTTTTACTTCTTCAGACTAGATAGCTTACTCTTCCTAAATAACAGAAATTTAACAACCTTTATTTTATAAGTGTTAATTTTTTCTTCAAAATCTATTAGACAATATTGATATTTTTCTCATTAAGCCTTAAGGGCTATAGGCTTACATCCTAGTGATGTTATTTTTTTTCTTTTTACAAAGTGGTTCTCCTGCACACAGAAGTCCCGTGCGCCTCACCTAGTCTTCCTCGGATCCCCTCACTTAATATGGGGGGGCCCCGACGAAGGCCTTCGGTCCCCTGTTGAGAGGTTTTACCCCTCACCATGGGCAAATTCTGAACACCTTAGTATTTTATTCTCAAGCTTATGTAATGAAATCTTACCTGTCTTTTTCTTCTTTCCTAAACTAGATCACACAGGATTCTTTTTTCTCTTATCCCTTTTCAAGTCCATATGGGTTGAGTCGAGCGACAACCACGTTAGAATAATTGGTAAGTGCTGCCTACTGACTCAGCTATCACGGCTCCTTTAAACATTCTATCCCTCAATGTACAGAGACTCAATGTACCGCAGAAACACACTAAAACGTTTAGATCATTCCAAGCAAAGAATGCGCACATTGTGTGTATTCAGGAGACTCATTTTAGAATAAACTCAACACCTACATTTTTTAGTTCATCCTATCCACAAGTATTTACCGCCTCGGCCAATACCAAACAACATGGAACTCTAGTGGCATCCCACCGTTCCACTCCATTCACAGTCCATTCGGAAATTAAAGACCCGGAAGGACGATATTTAATCCTGACATTTTAGACACAGAAGTAGCTGTGGTCTCTTATTATGCTCCAAATAAACAGTCAATTCCATTCTTAACACATCTCTTGCAAATAGTTAATGCACATAAATTGGGAACAATTATTGTATGCAGAGATTCCAACCAGGTTCTCCTCCCATTTCTGGACAAAACACCATATACTCCAGCTCGAAATCACTCTAAATTATTCCTCTCTCAACTCCTTTCTAAACACAATCTAGTTGATTTCTGGAGGGAGAATAACCCAACAAAAATAAACTATACATATTTTTCACACCCTCACTAAACATTCAGTCGTATAGACCACATTTTTCTTACCACAGGGATGATACCAGAGATTCTATCATCAAATATAATCTCCATCCCATGGTCTGACCACAACGCAGTCCTAACCACCATTGCATCCACCATACCCAAAACTCAAGATAAAACATGGTATCTACCAGAAATATTACTCAAACAACCTATATATAGACACAAAATTGAACAAGCCTTGAAAGAATATTTGACACTCAACAAAAGCCCAGAAATTTCTCCAATAACACTCTGGGAAGCTCACAAACCAGTGTTGAGAGGGATATTTCAGCAACAGATTGGTATACTTAAAAGAGAACGTAGAAATTTTGCACAAAAATTAGAAACACAATTTAACTCCCATTTCTTAGCTTTCCAAAACAATCCTAACTCAACTACTAAAAATGATTTAGAGAAGGCACGCCTGGAATATGATCTCTTTCCAACAGACTCAACTGATAAAATATTGCGTCGTTCCAGGCATACCTTCTACATGAAATCTAATAAACTAGGTACATACCTGGCACGCGCACTCAGAACAATATAAAATCATTTAAACCAATTAAGCTGAAGCTATCTAAAAATATATATACCAGTAATCCCCTTAAAATTGTCCATAAATTTCGTTCCCACTTAAAAACACTATACACGGAATCAAATTTGTTTAATTTAAATGAAGCAGATTCATTTTTCTCAAAAATTAGCTTACCTGAATTATCTGATTCACAAAAAGCACAACTAGAAATACCTATCAAGGCAGAAGATGTAGCAAAAGTCATCAAAGAATTAAAAGTTAACAAAAGACCAGGACCGGATGGTTATTCTGCATTATATTACCTTACCTTTTCAGACTCTATCTCCCCCACATTAGCAGAGACTAGGGATGAGCCGAACACCCCCCGGTTCGGTTCGCACCAGAACCTGCGAACGGACCGAAAATTTGCATGAACGTTAGAACCCCATTGACGTCTATGGGACTTGAACGTTCGAAAATCAAAAGTGCTCATTTTAAAGGCTAATTTGCATGGTATTGTCCTAAAAAGGGTTTGGGGAACCGGGTCCTACCCCAGGGGACATGTATCAATGCAAAAAAAACTTTTAAAAACGTCTGTTTTTTCAGGAGCAGTGATTTTAATGATGCTTAAAGTAAAAAAAAAAAGTGAAATATTCCTTTAAATATCGTACCTGGGGTGTGTCTATAGTATGCCTGTAAAGTGGCGCGTGTTTCCCGTGTTTAGAACAGTCCCTGCACAAAATGTCATTTTTAAAGGAAAAAAATCTCATTTAAAACTGCTTGCGGGTTTAATGTAATGTCGGGTCCTGGCAATATGGATGAAAATCAGTGAGACAAACGGCATGGGTACCCCAGGCCCTTTGGGTCTTGTATGGATATTAAGGGGAACCCCGCACCCAAATTAAAATAAGGAAAGGTGTGGGGCCACCAGGCCTTATATACTCTGAACAGCAGTATACAGAAGGTGCAAACAAGACAGGGACTGTAGGTTTGTTGTTAGGTACAATCTGTTTGTAATTTTGAACGGGTACATTTTTAACGTGTTTAGCTCCAGCCAAAAAATCTTTTTTAAGCTTTTTAGAAAACATAGGGAAGGGTTATCACCCCTGTGACATTTGTTTTGCTGTCTTTCCTTCTCTTCAGAAGATTTCACCTCACTTTTTGTCCCAATGACAAATGTTTTTTGAAAATTTGGGTTTTTTTTGTGGAACAAGGATTGGAAAGCATCAGTGGAAAGGAGAAATGTTTTTCCCATATTAACTCTTACAGGAGAGAATTTCCCTTTCTAGGGGTAGATTTCATCTCACTTCCTGTTGCAAGTAGGAGTCGTTTGTAAGTTAGATGTTTGAAAGTAGGGGCCTGCCCTATATACTCAGCAGAAATTTGGGCCTTAGGCCACAACACTGTAAGCCCTCACAGGGCCCTGCTGTGAAATATTAGATCAAGAATTGTAATTACATGCCCCTGTTGAACAAAAATGTTCTTACAAGCTATCAGCATGATGATTGAGGAGGAAGAGGATAATTACTCAAGGATAGTCACTCAGCATTAGCATAGGCAGTCTTTGAAGGGATCTGAGATTTAAAAAAAAATTATTCGGTTACATCAGCATCAGGTGCTTGGTAGCTGGTGGTGATCCAAGACTGATTCATTTTTATGAAGGACAGACGCACCCTGTGATCGGTTACAAAGCCTCCAGCAGCACTGAATGTGCGTTCCGAAAGAACGCTGGATGCAGGACAGGCCAGTAGCTCAATTGCATACTGTGCAAGCTCTGGCCAGTGATCCATCCTCAAGACCCAGTAACCCAGAGGATTTTCGGTGGGAAAGGTGTCCAAGTCAGATCTTGCCCCTAGGTATTCCTGCACCATGTAAAACAGACGCTGGCGATGGTTGCTGGAACCGATCATACCTTGGGGCTGTGGACCAAAAAATTGTCTGAACGCATCGGTCAGACGGCCACCTTCTCCACCGCTCCTTCTTTGACTGACCGAAGCCTCAGCAACACGTTGTCCAGAAACAGGAGTTTGTAACCTCCCAGTCTCTGGGAACGTGTTGCACAGACCTTTCTGCAAGGCCTCCCGAAGATGTTTCATCCTCTGCTCCCTCTGCGATGGCAAGATAAGGTCCGCAACCTTACCCTTGTAATGTGGATTAAGGAGGGTTGCCAGCCAGTATTGGTCCTTCTCCTTGATACCACGAATACGAGGATCCTTACGCAGGCTTTGCAGGATCAGGGAGGCCATGCAGCGTAGGTTTGCTGAGGCATTCGGTCCGGAGTCCTCTGGGTCACTAAGGACGACATGGTCCGCAGCCACCTCCTCCCAGCCACGTACAAGTCCATGTGTTTCTTGGGACTGATCCCTTAAAGACTGCTGCTGATGCTGAGTGCCAGGCTCCACCTCCATACTGACACAATCTTCCTCCTCCTCCTCTTCCTCCTCCTCTTCCTGTGTGATCGGCGGGCACGCAGGAACACTGTCTGGATAAAGGGGGCCTTGAAAGCTAAGGAAGTCCTTCTCTTCCTGCCTCTGTTCTGCCTCAAGTGCCCTGTCCATTATTCCACGCAGCTTGTGCTCCAACAGGTGGACAAGGGGGACAGTGTCACAGAGCCTTCCAAACGCTGGGCATCCTCCTGGAGCATGTACCCAACACTGTGGTCAAACAGTTCGAGGGACTCCTCAGGAGGACATGGTGGGGCTAGGGAAGGAGTCACTGATGACACTGAGCCAAGGGAAGAGGCTGCTTTGCCAGACAAAGTACCCTGGGCATGGGTGAGAGAGGATGAGGAGGATGAGGACGGCTTGGTCATCCACTCAACCAAGTCTTCCACATGTTGCGGCTCAACGCGGCCAGCTGCCGAAAAAAAGGCCAAGCGTGTCCCACGGCCACATGCTGATGAGGATGCACGGTCTCCACGACCAGCACTAGACACAGAGCCTGCTTGCCCTCTCTTATTGGCTTGTGACTGTCTGCCTCTCCTTCTTGGCCTTCCAGACATACTAATGGCCTGTAACTGCACTAAGCTGGGATATATATATATATATATATATATATATATATATATATATATATATACTGATACTGCAGCTAGCAAAATCAACTGCCTGCCTGTAGTATGAGAACAACACCAACCTTCTACAGGTAGCTTTAGCTGAACACTGTGCAGAGCTCGCAAAAAACTAACTTGTAGCTGTTTTAGCTGCCTGCGGTAGTGATAGGATCAGGAAAACACCACCAACCTTCTACAGGTAGCTTTAGCTGAACACTGTGCAGAGATCGCAAAAAAATAACTTGTAGGTTTAGCTGGACACTGTGAGGAGGACGCACCACACTAACTTGTAGTTTTAGCTGAACACTGTGAGCAGGACGCACCGCACTAACTTGTAGGTTTAGCTGAACACTGTGAGGTGGACGCACCACACTAACTTGTAGTTTTAGCTGAACACTGTGAGCAGGACGCACAGCACAAACTTGTAGTTTTAGCTGTACACTGTGAGCAGGACGCACCGCACTAACTTGTAGGTTTAGCTGAACACTGTGAGCAGGACGCACCCCACTAACTTGTAGGTTTAGCTGAACACTGTTAGCAGGACGCACCCCACTAACTTGTAGTTTTAGCTGAACACTGTGAGCAGGACGCACTGCACTAACTGTAAATAGTCTAGCTGCCTGACTGTGGTACTAATAGGATGAAAAGAACACCAGCAATTTTCTTCAGGTAGCTGTAAATACTGTAACAAGACAAGACTGCCTGTCAGTAAGAAGATAACAGGAACGGATCTAGCTGAACACTGTGAGCAGGACGCACTGCACTAACTTGTAGCTTTAGATGAACACTGTACAGAGGTCTCACTACACTAACTTGTAGGTTTAGCTGAACACTTTGAGCAGGACGCACAGCACTAACTTGTAGTTTTAGCTGAACACTGTGAGCAGGACGCACCGCACTAACTTCTAGGTTTAGTTGAACACTGTGAGCAGGACGCACCCCACTAACTTGTAATTTTAGCTGAACACTGTGAGCAGGATGCACTGCACCAACTGTAAATAGTCTAGCTGCCTGACTGTGGTACTAATAGGATGAAAAGAACACCAGCAATTTTCTTCAGGTAGCTGTAAACACTATAACAAGGCAAGCCTGCCTGTCAGTAAGAAGATAACAGGAACGGATCTAGCTGAACACTGTGAGCAGGAGGCATTGCACTAACTTGTAGCTTTAGATGAACACTAACTTGTAGGTTTAGCTGAACACTGTGAGCAGGACGCACCCCACTAACTTGTAGTTTTAGCTGAACACTGTGAGCAGGACGCACTGCACTAACTGTAAATAGTCTAGCTGCCTGACTGTGGTACTAATAGGATCAAAAGAACACTAGCAATTTTCTTCAGGTAGCTGTAAATACTGTAACAAGACAAGCCTGCCTGTCAGTAAGAAGATAACAGGAACGGATCTAGCTAAACTGAATACAGTGTATATATATATATGCAACACCTGGGATGCATATATATACACAATACACTGTAAGTGCAGCTAACTGACTGACTGTTCTGCCTAATCTATCTAACTCAAATCCAGTGACACTGTCTGTCTCTCTCTCTATCTATGAACGCCGGAACACACACTACACAGGGCCGCCGTGCAGGCGGCCTTATATAGTGTGGGGCGTGTACTAAATCCCCTGAGCCATAATTGGCCAAAGCCATCTTGGCTTTGGCCAATTACAGCTCTCTGTTCAGACGGCGCTGTGATTGGCCAAGCATGCGGGTCATAGTGCATGCCTGGCCAATCATCAGCCAGCAATGCACTGCGATACCGCAGTGAATTATGGGCCGTGACGGCCCATATCGTTTGCAATTCGGCGAACGGGCGAACAGACGATGTTCCAGTCGAACATGGGTTCGACTCGAACACGAAGCTCATCCCTAGCAGAGACATTCAATGCTTTACTTGAAAATAATTAATTTAGACAAGAATCCCCAACGGCGATCATATGTATGATTCCTAAGCCCCATTCAGATGATACATCCTGCACTAACTACCAACCTATTCCAATGCTTAATATAGATATCAAAATTCTTGCAAAAATTTTAGCATCCCGTCTTAGTGGGTTCATTGGCACTCTTATAAATCGTGATTAAGTTGGCTTTATGCCAACTCGCCAAGCAGGCGATAATGTACGCCGAGCAGTTCTTTTAGCACAAATTGCCAAAACATGACGCATTCACTCCTGCTTTCTTTCACTTGACATTCAAAAAGCCTTTGATTCCATATCTTGGCCATACTTGCATTATATGTTACAAAAATTGGGTTTTGGTCCAAATTTTATAAACTGGATCGGGGCTTTATATAATAAACCTAAAGCATATGTTAAATATGCAGGTTATAAATCTGAGGCCTTTAACATTGAGAGGGGCACTAGACAGGGGTGCCCGCGTTCACCCCTGTTATTTGCCCTTCTCATAGAACCACTTGCCCAACGGATCAGATCAGAACCAACCATAACTGGAATTGAGATAGGGGGAATTCATCACAAACTCTGTCTATTTGCGGATGACATCCTCTTGTTTCTTTCATCACCGCAAATATCAGGCCCCAACTTGATGCCAATACTTGATGACTTTGCTGCCTTTTCAGGTCTTTTCATTCATTCTAAAAAATGTGTAGCAGTAAACATATCTCTCTCAACTTTGGAATTAAATTCAGCTAAAATTGGTCTCCCATTTACTTGGGCAGATAAATCTATCCCATATCTAGGAATACATCTCATTGCATCTTTTTTGGATCTTTTTTCAGCTAATTACCCTCCAATGTTAAATAATATAAAAAATATGTTAAAATCTTAAAATCACTTCCTGTTATCATGGTTCGGAGGAATCAATACAATAAAAATGACAATCTTACCCAAATTATTATATTTATTCAGAGTTTTACCAATCCCAATTCCTGCCTATTACCTGAGAATTATACAGAAAAAAGCAAACTCATATATATGGGGCTCCACTAGACCTCGTACAAAACAACATTATACCTCCCTAAGTTGAATGGTGGTCTGGGTTGCCATAATTTTGCTTCTTACTATAGAGCGGCACACATAGCAACATTAACTAAATACCATGCACAACACGAATCCCCTCTATGGGTATTGATTGAAGCAGCTGACTGTGATCCCTTATCAATCGCAAACTTGATTTGGCTTTCACCGAGAGATCGTAGAGGGTTAGGTAACCCAATTACCAAACATTTTGTCTCCATGTGGGACAAATACAAAATCAGAAACGAATTACAATGTTTGCATAACCCTCTATTATCTTTCTATAAAAACCCTGCATTCTACCCAGCATGGGTCTCACCTAGATCTTTTAAAGCATGAATTACTCTTGATGTACTAAATATGCACAAACTTGTAAACTCCTCATACTTCATTCCCTTCCCAACTCTCTGTGATAACTACGGATTACCTCAATCGGAGTTATTTAGATACCTCCAGGTTAAAAATTTCTTTATGCCTCTTTTAACCACAGACTCTTCACTGACTCAACCAAATCAGCCTAACCAAACATACTAGCGATAGAGGCTAATTATAAAGTTTTAATACGACGGTACCTTGTATCGGTTAAAATAGTGAAATATGTGCATAACTACTCAGCAGATTGTTATCGTGGATGCTCTGACCCAGGAAAACACTTTCATACTTGGTGGTCATGCCCCAAAGCACAAATTTATTGGAAGGCTATCTTTACTATTGCATCTAAAATGTTAGGAATATCCATCACCCCTGATCCTACAATGGCTCTCATCAATCGAAAGCCAGAATTTTTAACACATACCCAATTTAAATTACCTATTCAACTATTTACTGCAGC
Source organism: Lithobates clamitans (assembly GCA_037952925.1). Taxonomy (NCBI): domain Eukaryota; kingdom Metazoa; phylum Chordata; class Amphibia; order Anura; family Ranidae; genus Lithobates; species Lithobates clamitans. Next base: position 444,846 of record JBBGZY010000758.1, on the reverse strand, counting down.
GAAACAAACACTGGCAAGAGCCTGGAGATCCCCTTCATTGATAGTGGAGGAGGTAGTAAATCGAATGAACGTCACTATGGCTCAAGCTAAACTGGTAGCTCTTGAAAATGACTCGCTTGCCAAATTTGAAAAAATGTGGCAACCATGGATAAGAAGTTATTTGCCTTCAACTTTTAACAAAGAAGTTTTACTACCACGGTAGCTGACTCAGTGAACCAATGGATTACATAGTCTTCATTGGATATGACAGACCTCGACTCAACCCTACGGACTCTTCTTTTTATTCTTTCTAGTTTCTCCTCTTTCTATTTCTCCTTTCTTCTCTACTCACTCTTTCTATGATTTGGAAGCTCATATTAACCATAGGATACAATTCCTCTTATAACCTATACCATTTGTATGTATTATTAATATCATAATAATTTATAATTCAATATATAATTTACATTGTTCGAATATATATTTCTGAGCTTCATCCCCTTTGTTGTATAATATGTACTCACTTTAATGTCAAGTACCTTATTGTATGCACAATAAAATCTTTTGACAAGAAATTATAGTCAAGGCAAATAGAGTAAAATTACCAAGGCAATAATAGTGTGTCATCAAAGTCTGGAGGTAAACAATGCTTAACCCAAGGAAGCTAGTGTTTCTCAAATTGACCAATTGCTTCAATTTTAGCATGAATGAGAGCTTTTTTAGTTCTGTGTATGGTTTCAGCTAGAATTAAATATTTAATTGTCCATACCTTAGCAATTGTTTGTTTTGCAGCTGTTAGGAGCTGTAAAAGAAGACAAAATTGATTCTGTGTGATACCATCGGGTTTCAGGTTTAATAGGGCTGTAGCAGGATTGAGCTGTATAGGTGTATCAAAGATTTTTGAGGCTAAGTCAAAAACTGCCTTCCAGAATTTTTGGGCAATAGAAAAATTGGGCAAACCCACCAAATATGAAGTTGAGTGCCAGACTTTGAACAGCCGTGAAAACAAGCTCCAGGGTAATCAGAAGCATATTTCGGTATTCTAGCGGGAACCAAATACCAACGGGTTAACACCTTAAAGTTAGTTTCCACAGAAACAACATTAGAAGAAGCAGATTTAGTGGCGGACAATATGCTAGAAAATTCAGTAGCATTAAATGAGCGATTAAGGTCTAGTTCCCATGTGGAGACATATGAAGGGGGACCAGTGTTAGTACTAGCTAAAATTTGCTCATAGAGGAAGGAAACAAGTCCTCTAACATGGGGGTCAGAAATACATATGCATTCAAAATGTGACATCTGGGGTAGTTGGAAGTTGGAATTGAGATAAAGTTGGGAAAAAAATTTGATTTTCAAATATTGGAACAGTTCCGATTGAGGAAGTCCAAATTTATCACACAAAGTAGGAAAAGAATGTATGGAGGAGGCAGACACCAAATTATATAATCAGGATAAATTAGCTGAATTCCATGCTTTAAAAGAATTAGGAGTGATCCAGGCAGGGTAAAAAGTGGGATTTTTTAACAAAAGAAAGGAGTGGTAAATTAGGAAATTTAAGACCAAGAGAAGTTTTGAATCTGTCCCAGATGGATAAAGAATGTTTTGTGATAGGATTGGAAATAAAAGTACGATCAGTTAGTCTTAACTATAACATGTTATATACTGAAATAGGGTTACAGTCATTCGACTCAATTGTTACCCATAAAGGAATTTCTTTGATTGCATGATATTTTGGTAAATGTGCAAGGTGTGCAGCATGATAGTAAGCAGAAATATTTGGAGGTTTGAGGTTTTGTTTTACCCCAGATCAAATAGATAATTCTACGCTGTATAGGCTGTAAAAAATGAGATAGAACTGGGATGGGCAAGACTCTAAAAAAGATATAAAAACTTGAGCAATATAGCCATCTTAATTACATTAAATTTGCCTATACAGGATAGAGGGACGGAGGACCCTTGTGATAATAGGTCAGTAACCTGTTTTAGTAATGGAGGGAAGTTAGCTGAGTATAAGTAAGTTATCTTGGGAGCGAGTTGTCCTAGATATGGAAGTCTGAGGTGTCCAAGAGAAGGGAAGTGTATCTTTAGCAAGATGAAAGTCTGAAGGAGGCAAGGAAATGTTAAGTGCAGTTGATTAGGTGCTGTAAAAGAGGGGAAGTTACATGAAGAGTAAGATGTCAACTGCAAAAAGACATACTTTATGATGACATCCAGCTAATTCAAAGCCTTTTATGTTTGGATCAAATCTAATCAAATGGGTCAAGGGTTCAATAAGGAGTGCAAATAGGAGGGGGGAGAGAGGACATCCTTGACGGGTGCCTTTTCCAGTAGGGAAAGGGTCTGATTTAAAACCAACATATTTGATAAATGCATGCAGCTTGTTGTATAAAGGATGAAATCCACTTCAAAAAATGCGGTCCAAATCCCCATTTTTGAAGAATATATTGTAAGTAATGCCATGAGACAGTGTCAAATGCTTTTCTTATATTGAGCAATAAAAAACACGCAGGTAGACATCTGGAATTGGCAACATTGGCGAGTAAAGAAGCTCTACGATTATCAATTGCCTGGCACGAGGGGATAAACGCAACTTGATCTAGATGAACAAGTTCACCTATTACTTGATTCAAGTGGGTCGCAAGGATTTTAGCTAAAAGTTTAATGTCAATATTAGGAAGCGAAATAGGACGGTGATTTGTGCAAGAGGTTGCAGATTTAGATTTGGGAAGCATGGAAATGATGGATTCTGAACGAAAACAGTGTCCCCTCCACAACGTATTGAAGGCCTCAGTTAGGATAGGAGATAATATATCAGAAAATTTCTTGTAGTAGGAAGCAGAAAATCCATCTATGCCGGGACGTTTATTAAGTTTTAAAGCCTTAATAGCCACAATGACTTCTGTTGCAGAGATGGGACACTCAAGTTGTTCATGGTGGGTTTGTGAGTGTTGGAAGGGTAATTTGTGAAAAAGGGGAATCGGCAGAAGCATGGTCAAAATTATGGTTGGGTAAATAGAATTTAGCAAGATTTGAGCGGAATGTATGTAAAATTTTTAGTTTGAGTCGCACAGATGTCCTAGGTTTTTGCAGTGAGCGTAAGGTTTGAGCTAATAGAGTATCTGGTTTGTTTGCTTTGAGGTAATAAAAGGTATTGTGAGTTAGGTATTCATTTATCTGCAGAGTCAGTGAGAAACAGGTTGAATTCTAAGCGGGCTCTATCAAGCTTAGCTTTAGTAAAAGGAGAGGGAGAACTTTGGAATGCATCGTTACACAGATTGAAGTAATTTTCAGATTTTTGGTGAAGGAGCTTACGCTCGCGTTTGAGATATGATGCTTGCTGGATAAGCATTCCTCGAATTACAGGTTTATGGGCTTCCCAAAGAGTGAGAGGGTAACTATCTACGGAAGTGTTATTAATGAGATAGTCATTGATAGCATGTTTAATATCTGGACAATGGGATGGGTGAGTAAGAATGAAATCATTAATGTACCAATACGAATCCTGGGATCTCAGGACAGGGGAGGAGATTACAAACTGCACTATGATTGGACCAAGTAAAAGGTGTAATAACTGATAGGACTTCTGGGGCCATGACAACACTTAGACCCCTTTTACACTGACACATTTTTCAGGCGCTTTTGTGCTAAAAATAAAGTGACTGAAAAATGGCTCCCCTGCAGTCTCAGTGTGAAAGCCAGAGGGCTTTCACACTGAGGCGATGCTCTGGCAGAACGTTAAAAGACTCCTGCAAGCAGCATCTTTGGAGCGGTGAAGAAGCACCGCTCCTTCACCACTCCTGTCCATTGAACTGAATGGACACCGCTGCCAAACCGCCAGCAAACCACTGCTGCAGCGGGTCATTTTAACAGTTTTTCAGCCGATAGTGGGGGTTAAAAGTGCCCCGCTAGCGTCCGAAAACCCTCGCAAAAACGACGGTAAACCGCCAACGCCTCAGTGTGAAAGGAGCCTTAGGAAGATATGATCAATCTTAGAAAATGATTTGTGTGGATGGGAATAATATGTAAAGCGTTTACGAGCTGGATTGAACTCACGCCAAGAGTCTAACATGTTATGCTTAGAGATAAGTTGCTGAAATGAAAGCTTAGGGAAACAGGAGGAGGGGGAAGGGCTAGTATTATCCAAGAAGCGAAAAAGAACTTGTTTTGAGTCTCCACATAATATCACTGTACCTAACTTGTGTGAATCAATTACATGAAAAAGATAGAAAAGAAATGATAATGGATGTTTATTAGGAGCATAATATGATACAATGGTTATGGATACATCAGAAATGTGCCCAGTAAGAATGAGGTAGCGGCCTTCAGGATCTTTAATTTCAGATGAAAGTACAAATGGGGTTGTACGGTAAATAGTTATAAGAACACCTTGTTGTTTAGTAGCTGCCGAGGCTGTGTATACCTGTGGATAAGAGGAGCTGAAAAACTTAGAAGAAGATTGTTCAGTAAAATGGGTCTCCTGTAGGCAAAGCAAGTGGATTTTACCTGTGACAAATTAATGGAATGCTTTAGTGCATTTTTTTGGTATATTAAGACCTTGTACATTTAGGGTCAAAATGTTTAAGGGGGCTATATTGGTAATATAAGGAGATGCATAGTAAAAACATTAAGTTCTGACAGTAGGATCACATACAATTTAGTATAGGGAGTAGGAAAAAGGAAAGGCTGGAAGAAAAGGAAAAGAATTGGCTCTCAATGAGCAGATATTACTAAGATTTGTAAAATAAGTAAGAGAGTTAATAGCTCAACAGAATGGTGTACTGGGGGAGCGACAAGCGGTCCACCAGAGGCCAAAGAGCTACCGTCAGAAGCCCACATAATAATGGGGATCCGAGGGTAGCAAACTGGAGGCACAAAAAACACCACCAAAATGATATTATTGTCCCAAAAAGTTCCATACCCATCAATGTGTCATGAGAAAGCATATGAAGAGGAATGGAAGGGGTAAGGTGTATTCAAGTAACAAAAAACATCACAGAAACTATTCAAAAAATGAATAATAGCTCGAGGCTATGTAAAGAAATAAAGCGAACAACTCACTGCTGTCAATAAAAAAAAAACAGACCAGCAGAAAAGTAAGGAGTTAAACAATAGAAAAAGTTTGCATTGAGTGAGTTCTAAACGGGTAAGACAAAAAAAGTTCACAAACCTCTAGTAAGTTGGAAGTTAAAAATTTAAAAAATACCTGACCGAGTCAAACAAAAAGAAAGAAGTTAGTCCATAGAGTCCTCAAGAGTTGGCGTAGGAGAAGAAAAACGACAACATTTTTATTGTTCATAGCGACTTTTATTTTCTTCAGTACCAGCTGATGTTTTGCAGGGAATGGGGAACTATTCGATTTCGTGCATTTCTTTGGTTAAGAGGGCATTCTAGAAGCTGGATGTTTTGTAAAGAAGATTGGAGTTCTTCAGCAGAACAGCAGACATATTTAGATCCTTGGTAAGTGAAGCGAATCGAAAATGGAAAGCCCCATTGATAGGTGATTTGATGTCGCTGTAAAACTTGAAGAAGTGGCTTCAAAGCCCAATGCTTAGAGATGGTGAGTTGAGATAGATCAGCAAAAAGTTGATATGAATGTCCCTGGAAAATCCATGAACCTTTTGCTCTGGCTACAGATAGAAATTGTTCCTTGATACAGAAATTGTGAAATTTCACGATGATATTGTGCGGTGGTCCATCAGCTTTGCAAGGTGTGGGGGCTCTATTCATTTGACTTGTATGAAAGGCTGTAGTTCTTGAAACAGAGATCGCATGGTGGCTTGCAAATCAGTGACAGATTCAAGTATTCCACGTATATGGATATTGGAATGCCAGGCCCTATTTTTGTAATCTTCTAAACGAGATTTAAGGACTACGTTTTCCTCTGAGGTTTTCAAATTCAACTGCATAAGCCTGGGTGTTATTTTCAAGAACATCAAGATTTGCAGTGCGTTGGCTCAGTTCTGTCTGTAATATGATCTGATGTCTGTTTAAGGACTTTGTGAAGCATTTTTTTCAAATTGCCTCACAACAGAAGAGTAAGCAGGGTCTGTAAAAGATGTAATTTGTGAAGTTTGTGTAGATGAATCTGAGTTATATTCCCAGTGTTGCCACGGATACTTAGAGTGCTGGGAAGATTTCACTGAGTGTGAGGTCCCGGGGGGAGGGGATGAAGCTAGTGCCATTCTGACTGAAGCCTGAGGCAGCGCTTCTTTGTCGTTTTTTTGGCTTCATTTTCAAGCTAGAACTCCCAAGAAGCATTACATTAAGTGTCAGGGGTTATTAGACCGAATAACAATATTTACCAGGTGAAGCTGACCTGGGACATGGTATATGGCAGAAACATCCCTTCAGGAGCAGAGCTCTAAGATGTCATGTCTGCTTAGTCAGGCTCCGCCCATGTGCCTTGATCAAATGTAGCGAATAAAGTCAAAAAAATTCCTGGTTTCCGGATAGCATTTAATGCAAAAACAAACACTATTTAGGAAAAATAAATACTATTCAATTAGTATACAGCAATTAGTGGATATATTAAGTTTCATACCTGCTATTAGGCTACACAGTATCAGTCAGATAACAGGACATTTGCGTCTTACCTTTTCAAGTTGCTGGTCCCTGTATGGGTACACATTTCCCCCTTCACAGTGAGCATATTCTCGGAGAGATCTTTAGGGGCTGGGGAAAATAGGTATGGACCATGGCCCTGGACCTGTATAGCACCCTGCGGCTAACTACATGCACTGCACTGAGTGCCAAGGTTAGTGCGCAACAATATACAGTGCTCAAAGCAAGATTACAGGCTGTCCCCACAGTGTGAAGTCAGGATATGGTTACCAAGTTATTGGTGAGGTTACACTGATCCAGATGCACTACTTAAATTGTTGGAGAAGGCATTGAGGAGTTGATTCAAGAGCTAATTGAAGAATTTGAAAAAAATAACTAAGCTAAGCATAAAAAAGTTTTCATAAGGGACAAGAGTTCTATCACACAAGGATGCTAGCAAAAAACTAAGTGGGGTAACATGCCCATGGGGTGGGTCCAAAAGCTTTGCCAGTGTCCAATCATCTGAAGGTAGCCATCTACAACCCAGGGTGTATGAATATCCAGCATGTGTCCTGTACTGTACGATTAAGATAAAATAATATCCCCCAATATGTTTAACTGAAAATGCATTGGGGAGAGAGTAGGGAACCTTTTAAACCTTTGTTAGAATCAACTCCTCCCCCACTTGCCCTGAAACAGAAGGGAAGGGGAAATCTAAAATCTTAGAATTATCACCTAAACAGTAAGTCAGGGGAAAATCTCCAATGGGGACAACTTTTGATGACAATTGTCTAAGATGGGATTTCCTCTCACTTCCTGTTATGTCACCGCAGTGAAAAACAACCAGAAAGAAAAACAAAACTAAAGTTAAATTCATGCTCTACTGCATCCAAAACTAAAACAAATGTTTTGGCAACAGATATACTCAAAAGCCTAACTCCAGACATTTTTTTTGTTTTAAAGTGGGGAAGTATTTTACACTTTAACCACTAAAAGACCAAGCCTCTTTTTTGATGTGTTGTTTACTTAAGTTAAAAACAGGTTTGTTTGCTAGAAAATTACTTAGAACCCCCAAATATTACAAGCGCACTTTTTTTGGAAAAAATACACTTTTTGGAATTAAAAAATAAGACAACAGTAAAGTTAGCCCAATTTTTTTTATGTTTTGAAAGATAATGTTGCGCAGAGTAAATTGATACCAAACATGTCACGCTTCAAAATTGCGCCCGCTCGTGGAATGACGACAAATTTTTACCCTTAAAAATCTCCATAGGTGACGTTTAAAAAATTCTACAGGTTGCATGTTTTGAGTTACAGAGGAGGTCTACAGCTATAGTTATTGCTCTCACTCTACCAATCGTGGCGATACCTCACATGTGTGGTTTGAACACCGTTTTCATATGCGGGTGCTACTCACGTATGCGTTCGCTTCTGCACAGGAAGTCGGCGGGACGACGCGCATTTAAATTTTTTTTTTTTTATTTATTTGACCTTTTTTTTTACACTGTTTTTTTAAAAAAAAAGTGTCACTTTTATTCCTATTAAAAGGAATGTAAACATCCCTTGTAATAGAAAAAAAGAATGACAGGACCTCTTAAATATGAGATCTGGAGTCAAAAAGACCTCAGATCTCATATTTACACTAAAATGCAATAACATTTTTTAAAAAAATTGTCATTTAAAAAAAAATGTAAAAAAATGGCCCTTTAAGAGCTATGGGCAGATGTGACGCTTTGACGTTGCTTCCGCCCTGCAATGTCATGGAGACGGGTGGGCCATCTTCCCCTCACTTGTCTCCATGCCAAGCCAGTGACAGCAGCCGATCACCTCCGCTGCTGACGACGGCTCCGGTTAGTAGCGGAGGGCACCGGAGCATGGCGGAAGAGGGGGCCACCACTGATAAAAGTGATCTTGCGGGGAATCCGCCACAGAGACCACTTTTATCTTGAAGTGGACTGCTGGCCAAACAAGAGGATACCAGGGTTATGGCAGCTAGCTGCTGCCTTAACAACGATATCCCCTTCAAAGCAAGGACGTACAGTATATTGGTGTGGTGGTGGTTAAAATGCTGTCTGCAATCCAGTTGGTGATATTTCCCATCACTTCTTGTCCCTGTGACACCAGTACATGAAATGGGCGGTGCAGTTTTTACTGAGACAAGAAGGTACATACAGCAATAAAAGTACTGTTATGCCACGTACACACAAACGGAATGTCCAAGAGAAAAAGTCAGACGGAAACTTTTCATGTCTATTCCTATGTGTGTGTATACCTCATCGGATTTTTTTTTTTTTTTAAATTCTGATGGACCTAGAAATTGAACATGTTCTAAATATTTCTGACGGAACCAATTCCTATCGGGAAAACCGCTCGTCCGTATGCTCTTCCGACATACCAAATACGGCGCATGCTCTGAAGCAAGTACGAGACGGAAGCTATTGGCTACTGGCTATTGCACTTCCTTTTTCTAGTCCCATCGTAAGTGTTGTACATCACCGTGTCGGACTTTGGTGTGACGGTGTGTAGGCAAGACCGCTTGAGCGGAATTCCATCGGAGTTCCGTCGGAGAAACCTTCGGAGTTTATTCAGATGGCAAAACCGGTCGTGTGTACAGGGCATCAGAAGTTCTACATTCCTTTACGCTATTAAAATTGTGTTTTTGATCTCCTTCCTGGAGATACAGTAACTTTAAGTTCAGGAAATTATGGGAAATGCCCCAAAAGGCAATAAATGCCTAACAGAGGCTCTGAGCCTTAAATGCTCCATCCAAAACTAACTAAAAATTAGGGCGGAACTGTTTTTTTTTTTTAAATGGAGAAACATTTTTTGACATTACACTGTTCTTCAGATCAGTTTCTCAGCTGGTATCCTAATGCGGTGTCATTTTGGTATGGTACTGGTAACTTTTGGTGCTGGCACTATATAAGCTAAGCACAGTACACTGCTAAATGGGTTTACTGAACAATAAGGATAAGGTTAGCAGTTAGGTTATTCAGGTTTGAGGGGGGTTACATTTAAACATTATGTTTATGGTTAGGCTTAGTGATAGAGGGAAAATTATATGTGAAATGTTCTGATGACTTTTTGGTTTGCATCATAGTAGTTATGAAGGATGCATCTGAAATGAAGCTATGAGTCAGTAGATTAATTTAAATAATTGTGTAGGGCTAGCTGTTAAGGTCTACAGTATGTCACAGCTAAGGATATTTTTGACATTAGGAACACAATAAATTTTAATATTTTTCCCTGACTTTAAGAGATAAAAGCTCCACTTCAAGTACAAACCAAAAACTTGACAGTAAAGCTTGCCACTTACTGGATGCAGATGCATTGCTGTTGATGATTTTAGATATACTTCAGTAAGTACCTACCATGTTCGTTATCTTCTTTAGTAAATGCTGGCTGTAATGCACACTAAACATCTGATACAGAAGCTGAGTGTCTCATCATATATAATTTCTACATCCTTGAAGTGCTGGCAACTTTCCCAGGAAACTAGGGAGTGAGCTAGCAGTAAAGGAGAATGATGGGGTTTACTGGCTAGGTGATGCAAACTTTCAGGAGCCTCCGAGAGAGTTTGCGCACCACAAGGGATACGAATAAAGAGGTGCCTTATATAGTCAGTGACTCTTCCCTGACTGACAAAAAAACTGAACCACAGTTTTTAAAGCAATGGGAAGACATCTTGGGAATTCCATTCCTCAAGCTCAAAAGAACTGCATCTTTCTCTTTTCATATAAGGTCTTTATAGCTTGTAAATATCAGCAAAGTGGCTACAAACTTTTAAGCAGATGTTATAAACAGTACCCAACCTCCATGACACCAGGGACCATTTTCCTGGAAGATAACCCCTCTGCGAACAGGGTGGGGAGGGGGGTGTTCAGCCTGTCACCAGAAGTCAGCTTATAGGCCTCACCAGTGCTCTATAAAATGATGATCCTGTCCCCGGCCCAGCTCTTCTACCTCTTCTTCTCATCTCTGTTCCTCACCTTCTTGATCACAGAGAGGGAAGGTAGTAGTGGTGCTGGGAGAAGGGGAGCAGACTCCCTCTGGTGGTTGGATGGTGGCAGTGCAAATTGTGCTGGCTTGCTTTATCCACTGTCCACCCCCCCAAAGCACAGCCCCGCCTATCAACAAGCCACAGACCAGCACTGGTTTGTGGCCTGGGGACTTCTTCAATGCATTCTCCTGCAGGTGTCCACTAGTTATTGGAGATGCATGGGGGCTGATGGAATCCCCTTTACATATTTTCTGGGACTGTCCCATATATCAGGAATTCTGTGATTCTGTAGAATATACAATAAAGATTCTTACAAGTGTGTCTCTGATTTGAAACCCAGCAGCTTACATACTGCATGATACTCCTTTATCTATCAAGAAATACAAAGACTTAACATCTGTACCATGAAAGCCTATACACTTGATGTATACCTTGATTTCTATGGGCCATGTTTAATATGTCATATTTTGAAATTGTTTAATGTACTGTATATTTTAAATGATACAATAAAGCCTTTATGGAATATAAATGTGCCACGACGCAAAGCATAGTGGTTGCAGCATGTGAACAGTCTACTCTGGCTGTACTTTATACTTTTGTGGGGGGTTGGGAAAACTGCAGCTAGGCCACTTGTTTTTAACCACCCCTTGGCAATACATTTGAAAGAGGCCTATTAGTATTGTATGAGAATATTTTAACATGAATATGCATATTGACGATGAATTATGTCCTGGACTGTACATCTGTAGAATGTATTCAGTAATTCAATAAATATATTAGCACCATTGGCTTAAAAATAAATAAAAGGGCTCACTGCTTAATCATGTACCATCTACTCAATGCTCCCAAAGTCTGCATTCCAGCAATTCACCTTCCTCCACCTTTCTAGAATTAGAGATTTAAAAAATGAGACAACTTACTATGGCTCTGAATGAGTAAACTGAAAAATACTGGCAAATTTGGCAGCCTTGGCTTTTCTACAGGGACCAAATCTTTTTAGCTTCACCACTGGGGAATACACCTTGAGCCCTTTACAACTACTGAAAGTAGAGCTGGTTTTTGGACATTGAGAGGGGAAGGAGGTTATTTGGATTGTCCCTTTCCTCCCTGACTTCTTCCCTATCCCTCCCCCTATTCATTCTCTGTCTATACCATCCTAAACCTCAAACGTTTCTCTTCTACCATATCTTTGTTTTTTCTTTCTAAATACAGATTCTTTTATTTAAAATGTGAAAATGTGCAACGTTGGGGAATTGATAGTTGTAGTTGTGTCATACTGTCCTTAATCTGTATATGATACTTTCTGTACAAAGTGTTTTACGTGTTTGTATGGTTTTCTGCATGTATACAAGTTGGGCTGTCTTTTTTTTTCTTGAATACAGAATTTATTAAAAATATAGTCATTGACTCCTGTTCTTCTGCTGCACAAGATGTCTGATGTGTTGTCTAATGCTCCAATGTGCTTTACAGCCTGCAATAACCATATAGGGAGAGTACTTAAAAGTATGTTTTAAAGCATTGTCAGCACTTTGTTAAATTTTTCAGCATCACCTTTTATACTAAGCATTTGGTACTGGTACTGTAAGAAATCCAGATCTGATGGTAATAATTGGGTCAGAAGATTCAGATATTTAATTTTATTCCAGAAATGTAAGCAAATGAATGAAATGGTCTCATATACATGTTTACATCCAACAGTTCAGAAATACTGTTTATACATATAGTAAAAATGTACATCCTTTTACTGTACCAGATCTCATTGATGAAAGTGTTTGAATTATTTGAACAAATATACCAACAATTCAAAAGAGTAAGACATTTTATAATAGCTACATGTACAAGAAACCCAGGATTTTTGGTAAAAAAATAACATAAAAAAGCAATATCAACTTTCACACTTTAGCGTGTCAAGTTTTTCTTCTCTTTTTTTCTTTAAGTATGGATACTAACATGAATAAATTCGCAACAGCTTCAAGTGAATATGACCAATATCAACACATTTTAAATATTTTTCTTTCAGTGGTAAAGTAGTTATATTTCTACCTGTGCTTCCAAAGTCCTCACCTATATCCTAAATATGTTAAAATGAGGATTTAAGGGTACAAAAGGATTATGAATATTCCTTCGATATTTTGGGTGCCAAAAACGAAAGTATAGAAGTAATTTCACTTACATTTTAACAGTCATATGAAATTTGAACCATTTTTCCAGAAGATGATTTGTGCCATGAATACAGAATGTATGCTATAAGCCAACAAATATGCACTGGTCACCTTTATACAGTGGAGGAAGCCCTTTTGTTGAATGAGCCATCAATTAAGAAAATTCCATTCATGGAAGAAAGGCTAATAAAAATTTGGTTGTGTAATGTTCTAGAGACATTAGTGATTCCAAATAACTTGGTTGCAATATTAGAAATATTGGGTGAGGTCATAAAAGCTTTCCTCAACTTTGTATAGGTTACAGATGCACTTTAAGGGTCTGCTACATGACTGGTTTCTTTTTTGCTCTACTATAGGACTGAGAATTCCTATGTGGTCAGTCACTGGAGGAGCAGGTTATTGTGGGCTTTGTAATACAACATAAGGATACACAGCACTGTGTAATCAGTTTGAGTGATCACACATTTCTGCAGGTCATATAGCAAGTCCCATTTGCTGAATGGCATGCAGAGCCAAATATACTTGTTAGAAAGATCATGATAAATTATGAGAAAATAAAGGCATTTCTGGATCACCCAGAAATCGCCCGTGTAGGAAAAGCCCTAACCCCACTGTGTTCTTGTGGATAAAACTACATAAACTAAAAATCTGCCTGGTGTTAGAGGTAGACAGTTTTCTTTCAAATCCCAGGTTTGGTCCTTTAATTTTATTCAGCAGTGAAAGCCATGAGTACAGAACAAATAACAGCTGTTACAATTCAACCATGACTTCTAACGTCAGAGAATTCAAGGTATGAACACACAGTACACGGCAATGAAAAAGTATAAAAATTAGTTTACCTCAAAAAAGATAAATAAACAGGTATATACCACCAATACATAAACAGATGTTTGTGCTACAGTTAAAACTGGCTGTATACAAAACATAATGGTTCCCCATCATCAGCGTATGATAGAAGCAAGAATACATGAGCCATTTAAATTGTCAGACAGTATGCTTTATAAGGTATGCACAGAAGTTCAAGCAATAAATACATACATTAGTTCAAAGCCTTACAACAGCTACGCAAAAGCAGAGCAGGAAAGCAAGTTTGCTATTACCTAGCAAGCAATGATATAAGAGAAAAAATTAATGAAATGCATTAAAGCAACATTTTTCTTAGAAAAAAGTCTGGTCATTTATGGGTCCACCAACATTTTTACATAATATGCACAATTATCAAAATACAGACCAAGCATCTCAGAAAACCCCCAAAAACCTAACATCTAATTTCAAAGCAACTGCAGTTTTAGAGGTTTATCTGGTATAATGTGCAAGCAGCTATTTTTTAATTGTATTTATACAAAACCCATGCAAAACTCTACAAGTATATGCATTCTGTGGCTGAGACTTCCTTTAAAGTTTTGTAACTGAGGTATGCATACTTAAGCATTATCGTCTTTGGCCACTTTCTTGGTGGTGCAAATATCACATTAGTTCTACCAAGTTGGACGCACATATGAAGACTGATTGCCCTTTTTTGGGGGATTTTGTTTCTCCTTTCCATAATAATTAAGGGCTATTTTTCTATCAGTGATGTGACATGTTCATCTAATATTACTTAACTGAGTTTAGGTTGATCATGACCAATAGACAAATACCAAAATAGTTGCAGGTACTTTGATTTTGTAAGAATTAATGTTATGCCATTTTATTCTAATTTTGTCTTTTGCAGAGGTAGAAGCTTTCAGAAAGCCTTTTGGGTAAGTGGGAAAACCCCTTTGAAAGCTGTTGTGTCCTTCTATTTGGCGTGATAGATGACTGCGTATAATTCTTGCTTCAGCAAAGAATAAATGTTGAGCTTACTTTGCAAGAACCATTTCCATCAAATGGAGCTGGTACATATGTTAAGCTCTAGCAGCCACCTTTGTCAAAAACTATTTGTAAAGCAATAACCATAATTCGGTTATGAGGTCCCTTGGTTGGGGTAAAGTTTTATCAAGACTTGGCACAGCACATAAAAAGCAACATGTAAAGTTTCTAGGTTTTAGCAAACACCTACATTATGTTTTTTTTTTTCAACATAGACAATAATGAATTGGGATTATTTTTGGGTTATGAAAACTAGCCTATTCCAACAAGTTGGTCAGTGCAAGTTTTCAGAGGGAAGTGTATTTTTAGTATTAACATCCCGTTTAAGCAGAGGCAGAATCTTATGTAACTTTGGTTTGACTGAAAATAAATACCATGATCTACAATTGCTATATCTTTGTTTTCAGTGTAAAAACTTACCTAGCTCACTTTAAATCAATATGAAATTATTTTTTGGCTTTACTAGACCTTTTATGTTTGGTTCCTACATTTTTATTATAACTTAAGACTGTAAAAATAGTACACAACAGATAAAGACCATACAGTACAAGACATTCTAACAACATGTATTCACCACGCAAATGAAAAAAAAAAAAAAATACTTTATGGAAGTAAAATAGAAACCACATTGTTTTCTATATAACAATATGCATTCTGCATTTGTATCAAGTACAGTTACAGGTTTTGGTTGGTTCTCCACATTTTCTTGTTTTCTATTAAAACTTCCACTGGATTGTTCTCACTTTATCCTTAGGTGAGATCTTCGTCATATTTGGAGTGGCTTTTGGCCTCAGAAAAATTAACTTATTTCATATTTATTTCTTTGTGTAGGGCTAAATAAAAAGATCCCAGAGGTCATCAGAAAACAGCAGGTAGTTCGTGGAACGGTTCCTTTGTACGAATTAAAGTTACAGAAGACTGACCAAAGCAAGTGGCTGCTTCTGTCGTTGAGCTATTGGCCATTGTTAGAGTTGGCTTTGGTATGCAGCTGTAGCCTTTGACTGTAATCTCAGGTAGACAAAGCTTTATCACAAGGAGGTAAATAGTATAGTTGTCAGATAGATGCAGATATGCAAATGTTTCTATGGTGCTTGCACAGACAATGTTAGTTTAGGATTGCACTTTACAACTTAACACTAACAGCACAGACTGGAAGCCTAAAGGTTCTTGGATGTTGCAACAGTCTAATTACTGTGGTTTGTAATAGCTAATTTATGTCATTTACAGCTGGTGGCACCAACATAAAAGTAAAAAATAAAGAAAAGAAAAATAAACACAAAAACAAAAAGAAATGTGCTTGTTGATTTTTTTTCAATTCGGCTAGAACAATTATTATTACAAACTTCTGATCCTACTCCTGTGCAAATAAAAAAAAAAAAATAGCAACAAGTTGAACTTGGCCAGGAACAGTTTCTAACATTACATCTACTGTATGTTTCAGATTCACATTGATGAAACTAACACTATTTTTGGCAGTATATGAGGCCATTTTCTTTCTACAGAACAAGTATCCTCATTTTCAGTCATTTCATGAACCCTTTTAGCCATATTTTAAATGGGCAAGCCATTATATAAAGAAAAGTTTTTTTGTTTTTCAAGAAAATCAGTTTTTGTCTTAAAAAAAGAAGACAGCAAGCATATTCTTTGTTGCATTAAATCCCAAAGGACTAGTTGTACAAGTTCCTCTAGGACTGTCTCCATAATCCATGCGTAATAAATAGTCACAGTAAAAATCTGTCAAATATTCATGGTTGTGGAGTGGTTTTGAAGGTCAGTGCAATGTCCCTTCATATGAGGTCTCTTAAGTCAGATTTTTATTCCAGATCTTCAGACAAGGGCTCCTCCTCAAGCTCTCTGTCTTCTTCCAAATCTGGACTATGATTAGCTGTTGTGACCAATGACATTGGGCAGTCCTCGTCATCTGCAATCACTGGCTCTTCTTTGACATGTACAGAATGTCTGAAAATTTTAAAGAAATAAAAGAAAAAATTAATTACATAAAAGAAATTCAAATTAATTTCCAACACAGTAGTGCACTAAAGCAGCTATGCTCTACATCATCTGTAAGAGCTAATTGGCAAATATCTGCAAACGGTATTTAAATATTTGTTGTTCATGTTTTTTTAAGTAGCTAATGGGTTGTTATATACATTTATATGCAGTAATATGGTCAGAGGTCAGTTGACTGGTGAGGAATGTGAAGTGGGAGGGGCTGGAGGAGACCCTATCTCCTGATTTCAGCATAGGTGTCACTGCTACGAGACACAGTGAAGCCGGAGGCACAGTGAGTAACACTACCTGTGAGTCTAGTTGCCATTAAAAGTCCCCACTGCAGTTCTCAGATCAGAAGATGACCTTAAACCAAAGCACCTTAGTTGGCTGATCAGAACTCCCCCCAGTGCTGCCAGTGATCCCCCCCCCCCCCCAGCACTGCCACTCAGGAAAACAGCGGGAGGAACAAAGAAAAAGGGAAAGAAAGAATAAGAGAAAGAACAAGACAGATGGCTAGAGAGAGGGATGGGGAAAAAAAACAAGAAATTAGGACCTAGGTCCTAATTAGGTCCTACCTATCACAGCGCTCCTTCAGTGTGACTTATACCTCTGTTTCCTCCTCTCCACTTCCTCTTTCTGTAGGGGTACCTCAAGATTCTGTCCTTGGACCCCAAGGTACTAGGTGTAATCCTAGACTCTGACCTGTCCTTTCAGCCTCAAATCCAATCACTGTCCAAATTATCCAGACTTCACCTCCGAAACATTTCCAAAATATGCCCCTTTCTAACCGTTGAGATCACTAAGCAACTTATTCACTCCCTTGTTATCTCTCGCTTTGACTATTGTAACTCCCTCCTCATTGGCCTACCTCTCCGCAAGCTATCCCCTCTTCAGTCTATCATGTATGCCGCTGCCAAACTCATCCACTTTACCAACCGTCCAGTGTCTGCCACTCCACTCCCGCTGCTTCCCAATGCCCAAGGAATCAAAACACTAACAATAACATACAAAGCCATTCACAATTCTGCCCCAAGCTACATCACCAATTTTATCTTCAAATATCACCCAAACCAGCCTCTCCGCTCCTCCCAAGACCTTCTGCTCTCTAGCTCCCTTTACTCATTCTCCCATGCTCATCGCCAGGACTTCTCCAGAGCCTCTCCCATACTCTGAAACTCACTACCCCATTCTGTCTGGCTATCTCCTGCTCTGTCCACTTTTAGGCAATCACTGAAAACTCATCTCTTCAGGGTGGCCTATCCTGCCTCCAGCTAACAACCAAATCTTCTACTCCCTTCATCAATTCATCCCTCACAGTCCCTACCTTTTGTTTTACCAGCCCCTCCCTCTTAGATTGTAAGCTCACAGGAGCAGAGCTCCTCTAACCCTCTTGTTTTGAATTGTACTGTTGGTGTAGTGTCTCCCTATATTGTAAAGCGCTGTTCAAACTGTTGCCACTATATAAATCCTGTATAATAATAATAATAATAATAATATGGCCATTGTGAGTATTTCTTATTAAAAAATGATATTTTAGGTAATGTACTAGACTGGAGCACCGTTGTTGTTGTTGTGTCATTTTGACTAAAGTTTGCTATAAATATAAAACTGTCATAACAATTAAAATCATTAAGTTTCACAAAAAAGCTATTACTAAAGTATATATTCCATAAAGATCAAAGATATACATATATATTAGATGTTTGGGGTCAAATCCTGGCAAATATGAACCATAAATACCATAAAAAGTAATAAAAAAAAGTGAAATTTTTATTTTTGTAGTTTTGAAAATGATAGACATATTTCTCAATACGTGATCTCTTAAATCTGATCTTTATTCCATGAATTTAAAGAAGGGTCATTACTGAATGTGCTTCAAAACACCCTCAGCACAGATTGCAAATACCAAGGATATCGTGGGTTGATTTGCTAAAGGCAAATAGACTGTTCACTTTACAAGAGAAGCTGCATTTTGCAAGAAATTTTGCCTCAGATCATAGTGAATAAGGTGAAGCTCTGGCTTCCTTCACCTAATCAAGTGCATGCAAAATGTTGTTTTTGTTTTCCTTGCATGTGACTGGGCATTCTTTGCAAAGTGAAACTGTTCCACATTCACTAAGTTCTGGGACAAATTCCACTGCAAAGTGAAACTTTCCTAACAAAATTAACAACCTATTTGCCTTTCTTAATTCAATCTTCATACATCTACAGTGATATACTGCATGTAGTTACTGTAGGATTGAGTAAATACAAGGAGTGGGCTAGTCATACTAAAATGTATAGTTAGTGTCTTTGCACCTTCCTAATGTTCTTAGTGAAGCATTTGTCATTTGGATTTTGCCTGTTAGGCCCTAGTTTGAACTGGTTGAATATGGATTTGCATGTGTCTGATTTAAATGTTCAAATTTAATAGGAAAGTTAGAATAAGGGACCTGGAAGACTTTCCAGAGGACAGTTGTCTGCAGCATGTAAATAAATTTAGCTTTGAAAGTTTATGCGAACAATTCCTACAGGTGTCACAACTTTTTTTGATTACTTAGAATATATTCTCTGTCTCTATAGAATCAACCTCAAAACAGACTGTGTTACTACACCCTCTTCCAGACAGATCCAAAGTCACAACAGTATCAGAAGACAAGTTTCTGAGAGTCAACAGCTTGCATGACAGGCGGCTCACAGGAAACAGCTTCAAGTACAGCTTAACACGGAATGAAGTAAGCAAGTCTCAGTTTCAACTGTGAAGAGAAGACTTTGAGCTGTAGGTTTGACAGGTCAAGTGGCTATAAGATAGCTATTGCTAAGATGGCAAAATAAGAAAGAGGCCTGCCTGGGCCACGAAGCATCACCAGTGGACTACAGAAGACTGGACGAAGGCTTAATGGAACGATGAATGAAGATTTGTATGCTCTCAAGAAGATGAAAGCATGGTTCCATGGCATGTGACACCAACAGTCAAACATGGACAAGAAAGCGTGATGGTCTGGGGCTTTTTTGCTGCATCTAGAGTCAGCGACTTGCACAGGGTGAGTGGCACCCTGAACTGAAACTACTACCACAGCATTTTGCAGTACCATGCAATACCCTCTGGAATACGCCTAACTAATCAGGAGTAATCCTACAGCAAGATAATGATCCAAGACATACCTCCAGGTTTAGTCAGAACTACCTTAGAAGAAAAGAAAAGACAGTAGGCTTCAAATCATGGAATGTCTCCAGGCTTAAATCCCATTGAGCTGGTTTGGAATTAACTGGAAAGCAGGGTGAAAAAGTAAGGCAACTTACAAGTAGAACACTTTTGTGGGAACTTCTGCAACAGTGTTGG